>PVKB01003262.1:126739-212911 GCA_004027205.1 Ctenodactylus gundi | reverse complement strand
GGGGGGGGGGAGACCTATGGGCAGCAAGGTTCAAGGGAGTAGCCATTTTCCAATCTTGGCTTTAATAATAAAGACAGCTGCACTGAAATTTTCAGTTGGTGGAGGTTTTCCTTTGGTTGCTAGCCCAGGTGATGTGTCCAGAGCGGCTCCTTTGGGCCAGGGTAGCCCCAACTCCTCTGGCAGCCCAGAGGCCCTTACAGAGGGAGCCCTGGCCATGTGACCCTGGACTTGTCCCTCCTCCCTCTTCTCCCCACGTAAATGCCTCTTACCATTCTTTGTCCCACTGGCAACGCAGACCAGGGTCCTGACCCAGGCCTCTCACTAGGAGCCTCAAACTCTTCAGCATCCTCCCCACAGCGCGTTCTTCCTCCTGGGCTCCCAGCCCAGGCACCGCCGTCCACCTAGTTTAAACAAGAGTGGCACTGACTTCTACCTCATCCCCTACAAGCCAGCTTGGATACTGGTCATTTTGCTCCTCGAATGGCCTGTCCCCAACACCCCATCACAGCCTCGCCCAGGCCCAGGTCTCTGCAGGGCTGGCGTACAGTGGGCTCCTCGCTGACCCAGCCTCTGGTTCCATCCCCGTCACATCCTCCCAGTTAAGCTTCATTGCTCCTGCTTAAAAGCCTTCAAGTGGTTTTGTGTTTATGACCATCACGTTTTCCTTCATATGTGGTGGGGCTGGGGTTTTTACTTTTTAAGAGCTCCCCTTGCTTTCAGAGAGGTTGAGCATGGATCATTTTGCGACCTATCTTGTGATCTGTGCCTTCTCTTACTTTTATCTGCGTTACTGTCTCTGCATGAGGGTCCCGCCTGCCCTCACCGTAGCAGTCCGGTATCCTGCAGCTGCCGCTTCTTGCATTCACCCTGACAATGCAGTCATCCCATGGTGTGGTCAGCACCTGCCACCCTGTCTGCCTCCGCTGGCCTTCCTTCACAACAAACATTGAGTTTCCTGTCCAAACCCCAGAATTCAATACCAGGCCTCAGGCTTGAGCACAGAGCGGCTTGGGAAAGGTGGCTAAACTGGAAGAAGGGGAGTGAAATTATCATGCTCTTGATCAATGGGAGACCAATACTTTAAAAGAAAAAAAGATGTTAAAGGTATCAGTATGCCGCCGAGCCATTCTTCGGTTAAGCAGAAGAGTTGCCATGAGGAGGCATTTTTTCCCTTTGTTTTGGTACTGGGAATCAAACGCGGAGTCTTTGCCCTGAGCTACTCTACAGCTCTTTTAAATTTTTATATTGAGTATCTCACTAAATTGCTAAGTTGTGCAGGCTGGGCTTGAACTTGTAATCCTTCTGCGTCTGCTTCCCAGAGTGTGCTACTATGCCTGGCTCACTGGGAGGCTCTTATACAGGAGGACAGCAGCTGTCCTGAGGCACCCTGAGTCACAGCAGCATAGTTACAGTGTCTAGTCCTGAGAACCCCACACAGGCCAATGAACAGGTTTATAGATGAAGAACCTGAGGCCCAGACAGAGTGAGGAAACTTCTTGAGGTCAAACACTAATAAGAAGGCACTGAAACTATGGCCCAAATCTACCTGGCATTACACAAGGCTCTGGGGCGCCCATTTTCTACAGCTTTTATGAGCAAAGTGACCACTCTTGGCTTTTGCTTCCTGATGGGCTGGGCAGCATTACATGACTTGTAACCTGCAGAACAGAAATGAGTGGGGCCAGTAGCTGGTGATCTATATACCCACTGGACTAAAGCAGCCACCCTTGTTGGCCGGGCCCAGCTTTCTGAGCTGTGACATTCTGTGCCGAGTCCCCTTGACCCCAATTCCTGAGCTGACATTAGCTGCTCCAGCAAGTCATAAGCCAGTTTGTGCCAGGTGAGCTCTATAAGCCCAGCTGCTGGTCAGAACTCAGTCTGTTGTGGGGTCTACTCCAGAGAGGAGCCACAGGAAAGGAAGGCAGCAGTGGGGTAAGATGCTAGGCAGGTGGCTCCTACACCCTGCCAGTTTCCTCATGTAGAAAATGGGCCCACAGAAGAGCTTCACTTTTTTTTTTCTTTGTGTTTTTCCCCCACGTTTTGTTTTATGCGTTCTATTTTAAAAGCTAGTTTCTCAGGGGTGTTTATAAATTGCCATGAGGCAAAATACTGCCTGAGCACTCGCTGTTGCCTGACTGTGGTGCCAGAAGTGCCACACGAGTAGGTGAGGGCGGGGACAGGCAATAGGAGGTCCTTGACTCAAGTCTGCACCCGCACTCCACAGTCCAGGACTCAAAGACAGACAGAAGCTGATTAGCAACCTGTGAACATTTGAACATTTGAAGCCTCAGCAGAAGAAACCTTTCAAGGGGGATGTTTTTTACTTTTTTTTTTTTTTTTTTTTTTTGAGACAGGGTCTCGCTGTGTACCTTAGGCTGGCCTGGCCTTGGAGTCCGGCAATTGGCTATTCTCCTGCCTCAGCCTCCCGAGTGCTGGGATAACAAGTGTGTAGAACCACATCTGGCTTTATGTGGTACTTGGGAACCAAACTCAGGGCCTTATGCTTGCAAAGCAAGCGCTTTAACCATTGTGCCATTATTCCAGCCTCTAAGGGGGATTTTAAAAGAATAAAAATACCAGAACCAGTTCTTATATATATGTATCTTATGAAATCAACTTCTGTGGTAAAGTTCTAACAGCTGCAAAATTGACCCTTTTCTGGAAAACAGGACCAGGGAATTTTGGGTTGTTAAACCACTAAAGGCCCATGGCAGTGTCAGGTGAAGAAGAGTGACATATGCAGGTAAGGCCTGCTACAGAACAGGACAAAGGCTGGTGTTACCAAGAGGGTGGGATGGGCCAAGGAGGAGGAGCGCATGGCCTGGATTGGCCAGGTTGCTAAGGCTCGAATGGCAGGCTGAGCTAGAGGATTCAGCCTCTGGCAGCTGCCGAGGGAAGACCAGAACAGAACACGTATCCAGGGAAGGGGACAGGCAGGACAAAAAGGACAGGAGCTGGAATATTGAAGATATGACAGGCACTGGCAGCCCTTGGCTGTGGCGTGAGAAAAGCAGCAGAGAGAGAAGCCACTGGCACCAGGAGCATGCAGAGGACATTCGAGAAAGCAAGCCTGGGGACTCTTTCAGCAGACTCGCCTGCCCTTAAGACTGCAGGAAGGGCAGAGGCCAGGCCCCAGTCACACCCATCCACTGCGGGTTCTGGGGCAGCTCTTCCAGGCCCGGAGTGCAGGCTTTCACGGCTCCCCTGGGTGCCATAGCTGAGAGTTATGGCCAGCAGGCAGCTGGGGGCCAGCATAGATGGAGTCTGAGCACTCCCTGGGAGGTCTCCAGCTCTGGGGAAGGGCTCCCCTGCTCACCCACCCTTTTAGACAGCCCACTCCGGGGGCCCAGAGGAGCCTTGGGGGCTCTCCCAGAAGGGAGGAGGTAACAGTTGCTATCTCCTGGTAGGAACAGGAGAGCAATAACAACAATAATGGTTCCCATTTACTCGTTCCCTGTGGTGACAAGTGGTCTTTCCAGTCTCCCCTCTATCACAGCCCTGTAAAGTGGGCACTATTTTCCTTGCTACGCAGGGGAGAAAACTGAGGCACAGAATTATTAAATAAATAAATCACATAAGGACATGTAGCTAAGTAGTAGTGGCAGGATTGAAACCCAGGTGTGGGACGGAGCAAATCAGAGGTCATCAGGAAGCAGCGACAGAAATCAGGACTCTAGTCCCTCAGCTCCCTCAGGCCAGCCTCTCAGCTCACCCCAGTCGCTGAATCTTTGAGAGCCAGATCCATGACCTGGGTACCAAACCTGGCAGCAAGGACAGCGAAGCTTAGAGACAGGAGGTGGATGGTTAGCGTGCAGGAGACCTCTGCAGCCCTGACCCACAGCCCACCCGGACCCAGAGAGCTCAAGGTCTCCCTGAGTGCCCCAGCTGGTTCCTCCCCAGTCCCAGGTAAGGTCGTCTCCAACACACAGTTTGGCTTTGACGTCAGTCATACAGGGGTGTGCGTGTGTCACCCTGGTGAGGGGCCTGGAATCCTCTCCAGTGTGGTGTGCGTTCAGTCCCTCCATCTGTCCCTCAACTCAAGAACTCTCTTTTCACTCTAAGACAGCAACTGAGGGGAGCCCGAGTCAAGAGACTAAGGGTCTTTTATCCTGATGTTATTGTCATCATTTTTTGTCTTCAGAAAGAGACAGAGATGAGGCCTTGCTGTCTGGGAGCGGATGGGAGCACCCAATGTGAGAGGTCCCAGCCCACAGCGTACTACACCCAACTCCACACTTTTGAGCTGCTAAACAAGGACACCCAGGAACTGGGGGCTGAATCAGCCAAACCCGAGGTACTGCTGCTGTACCTACCCAGGGTGTGTCCCAGCCTGAGCACTTGGGTTCTCAGCCCAACCTGTCTTGGGCTCGTATCCTTTGATTTGCCTCCTCCGCTGTAGAATAGGAGTCGTAACTCTTGTGGGTCCCACCCTTGAGAGGGTTGCTGGGGTAACTAAGGACATAATGGAAGGGAAAGCCCTTTGAGAATGTTTCAAGGGAGACACAGACTGAAAACATCCTCATTAATAATAGATGCCCAGGGTGTGTAACTGCCAGCAGACATTCAGCACTACTAGGGTGTAGCCCCGGAGATGCGCAGTTATTTCACTTGTTACCACTGATGGTCTGTTGCTGGTGGGTGGTGGTGGGGCACATGTACGTCCTGCCCTGGCCCCAGCAGGCCGAGCTCCTGCGTTGCCACTCACAAATGATGCCTTAGAGTCACTCGGAGGGAGGCAAGAGAGCTCTGCCATTGCCCGGGGGGAGGCACTGTACCTGCTTTTCTCTCCCTTTGCAGTACTGAGGGAAATCACAACTATTCTGCGTTTCTTTTTGGCTCTGCTACTGAAAAGTTTGGTGTTGTCTCCTGGTGAATAGTTAATTTAATTATCCAAAGAAAATGATTTGTTGCTAATTTATTGCAAGCTACCAAAGAGACAGCACTGACATAATTTTATACGGAGCCCCAGGCTGCAGCACAAGGGAGCCAGCATCCCATTCATTCTGAAACAGGCAAATGAAATTGACTACCCCAGAGATCAATCAGGACATTAAACAATGTGATGAATGTGGCAGAATTCTTCGGTGCCTAAGATTTACAGGGCACCTTTCACCAACCACTCCAGGAGCCTCCTCAACATCAATTAGGCGTCATAACTAGGTGGTCTTACCTCCGCCTCCACTGCTTAAAGCGGTGGGGGGTTCTGGGACCAGGGCTGTACTCATTACCACAAGAGAGAGCCAGAGTGTGGACCGGACCCACGCTGCAGTACGAAGATCCCTGTTCTCTGAGCAGAGTGGTTCAGAATGGAGGAATGCCAGGCTAGAAGGAGACTCAGGAATCAGGGTACACCCCTTTGCTTTTTCTATAGAAAGAAATTGAGTTTCTCAAGTTTTTGACAATTTCTGTGCTTGATCCACACTGGACTGTCTGCCTGAGATGCACTTCATCTAAGTGACTCTGATAGTTCTTTCTGCACTTGGTGAGACCAACTCCCCACTTTGGCCCATCACTGGCAGCCCAAGCTAGGACATCCTGTGTTCCCTTAGAGAAACTCAGTACATGGCATGTGGTTGGCATTAGAGGACTCTGGCTGAAGGTCGCCACTTACTAGCTATGAGTTGGGAGCTCCATAGACTTTAGTTTTCTCATCTGCAGAGTGAGGATTAATACCTGTAAGGTCATGAGGGCTTAAATGGAATCATGTATATAAAGGGCTTATCAGAGCATTGAGGGCATAAAAGGCTTCAAAAAATGACTGTTTCTGCCTACCCACCCTGTAGGAGATCCACCTACACACTCACAGATTAAAGTTTAGTTCAGGGTGCCACTTTGCCGATGTTGAAAGTCAAAGTTAAAGGGAGAAGGAAGGAGGCCAGGGTCCCTCTGGGGCAGCATCAGAAGGATAAGGAGCCAAGGGTCTTGGTGACCTGTCAGATGTTCCCCACACAGCAGCTACGCGGGAAAGGAGCATGAGCTCAAGCCCTATGTGACCAGCAATGGGAAGTAAAGGGGAAGCCCAAGCAGGCAGCTGACGCCTGCCACAACCTCCATTCACGACGCAGAGTTAAGTGCCAGCTACTTCAAAGTGCATTCCTAACCCTACCGCTGCTCCCTGCTTTCTGTGATGGGCTTGCTGTTCTGAGCAGTGCATCCCAGAGGCCAGACGTGGAGAAGGCAGGTACTGGGGAAGCAGCTGGGACAGCAGAAAGGTCACGACCCCCAGAGTAGGGGTCTAGTTCAGGTCCACACCTCACTGCCTGCCTCCTGGGTGGTCACCTCTGAGCCTACGTCTTTATCCAGATAGCAGGGTGGAATCCCCACGTTGGAGGCTACCGTGTTGGGGGATATACAAGGCCTGACCATAACCATATCAAACACTTCGTAAGAAACATCTGCTGAAAACTACGGTTGGTGTTCCAGTTCTACCACTTGCTTTGTGATCTACAGCACCTGGATGCCTCCCCTGAGAGGCTCACCTCTTCAGTGTGTGGGATGGGGAACATTCATGAAAGTGCCTTTAAAACCAGGAGTTAGCAACGCCTCTCCATTTGAGCTGCTCACAAAGATTTTCTACAATCTAGAGCTACTTGAAACCGTGGTAGTGTGTCACCTGATGTGGACTTTCTTCTACAAGTCAAGCCTCCAGCTCATCAGATCCATCTGTAATGATCAGTGGAGTTCTCTAGCTTTCCCAGTCTCTTCAATCCACCCTGATGTAGAGCAAAACAAAAACCTCTAGTCAGAGACAGTGTGAAATGCAACCAAGCTGACCATCCCCCTTTTAGAATGAGAGCATTAAGTACATGTATGGCAGGGGTGTCCAGCGTCGCATCCCAACTCGGACACGCCCGGGCTCTAGCGGCAGCACGGCTCCCCAGCTGTCCTGGAAGGAAGAGTGCCGCTCTCTGCCAGCCTCACCCACAGCACTGGATCATTTCCATGGTCTCTCAGGGCCCATTCCATAGAGACAGCTTTCCACCAGACCCATCCATGGCATAAGGCCAGAGGATTCCTGCAAGCCTCCTAATAATTTCCATCTTTCTCCTCTTCTATCTCTGTGACAATACCACCAGGTGAGGCTGTTCTCAGGTCATGAGCCTCCCTCAAAAATTGTCAAAGTCTCTCTCCTCTCTGTCAGGAATGCTTCTTACACGACTTTTCTGATAGCAGAGCCTCAGCTCTTTGTAGAACACTGAGCATATTAACACATTTAATTCTAATATGCAAACAAGGAACAGGTACCAAATAGCACCAAATATTTTTTAAGCATTTGGCAAAGTCATCCCATACGTCCATAAGAAAATCTATGAAGAACCAGTGACTGATTTCCTTTGTTAATATCCACTGGCTCCTTGACATTCACTTAGAAATTCACTCACATTCCTAGTAAGACAAGGGTAGCAACCACCAAAAAATTTTTCAAAGATATGCAAGAAAGACTAAGATTCGTACATTTCTATTTGCCTGCAAATCAAGCAAAGATGTCTGTGGTGTAATTTTCATGGTACCATAACTTCCAGCTCCTGAAATGATAGTGTTCCTTAAGGCAAAATTTGAGAAGCACTCAATTATGAGGAAAAAAGTACTCCTCAGCCTGCAAGTCAATATTCTCCACTAACCTTGCTCAGCCCCCACCTCCAGCTTCCATTGCTGCTGTTCACTGCCTCAAGTATCCATGTGAGCTCAGAGCTCAGTTTCCACTTTACCCCCTCCCGCCCTCTGCAGCACAGCCATGGCAGCTCACCAAGGGAGCCCTCTGTCCATGCCATCCATGCCAAGTACCCGCTCTCTGCTTCTGCTTGTGTCTTATCTTTCCTGGTAGCTGCAAAACCCTTGAAGGCAGGGACTATGCTTCCAACAGCAAATGAACTTGGAGCCAGGCAGGATATTGTGACCAAAGCCACTTCCAGGCAGTGGCCAGGCCAGATTCTTCCGGCTATTTCCTTCAGAGCCCCACACAGCACAGCTAGAGGGCCCGAGAACCCAGCAGAGTGCATTCCCCACTCTACTTCTGGGAGCACATGTGAACTAGGCCCGAGAACCCAGCAGAGTGCATTCCCCACTCTACTTCTGGGAGCACATGTGAACTAGGGAAACAATGCTCACATTTCCTAGGACCTAGCTACTGAACAGCTGAGAGCAGAACCCACAAAGGGCCGCAGGCCATCTTTGAAGGACAAGTATCTGGCTTGACTAAGATGCCCAGGACCAAGGGTCTCTTCAGCTCTGCCCCGAGGACTGCTTTGCTACAAGCTCACTTCTGCCCTCCTAGGGTCTCTGTTCTGCCAAAGTAACCAGGTCACCACATTCGCAGAGGTGATGTGGGTTTAACCAAAGACTTCAAAAAGTGAGGTAGGAAATGCAGGAAACATACACGAATGTTGCCTCTAACCTCTTTTTCTCTGATCGTTTCCAGAGATCTGGGCAGGTGTCAGGGCAGAGTTAATAGGAACTCATGATTTGGCTTCCAATAAAACATTAAAAACGGTAACTCAGACCACGCCTTCTGGAAACGTGTGTTTCAACAATTTGCTCTCACCTCCTTCCAGTAAGTGGGGACCGCCGAGCAGCACGAACTCCTGCTGGAGAGACTATGCCAAAACAGCCTCTCCTTTCTCACATGAGATCTAAACATACCTGGTCCACCAAGCATGAAACACTTAGTGCCCAGGTGACCATGCAGTGAGTCTCCCTGTTCCTTGAGCTAAGGTGAGGGAGACCCACATTCTAGTGAAGTCACTACTGCCTGGTTTTAAATCCTGGTTTTCAAATCTCATTTATAAATTGTCTGAATTTGGGAGACCATCTTTCTCATCTGTAAAAGAGGAACAGTATTAGCACCTATCTCAGACTGTAGTGAAGGGGTTTAATATGTGTAAAGAGCTAGAGCAGTGCCAAACACAGAGCAAGTGCTCCACAGTCATGTGCTACACAAGGGTGTTTTTGTTCAACGATGGGCTGAATACATGACAGCCGCCCCATAAGGGTCCAACAGAGCTGAAAAATTCCTATTGTGTCGTAATGTCATAGAACACATTACTCCCATGACTGTAACACAAATCTACTGTGCTGCCAGATGTACAAAAGTACAGCACATACAATTACACACACTATTGAGTCAGATAGTAGGCTAGGTTATCTAGGTTTGTCTAAATATTTTCCATGATATTTGCATGATAATGAAATCAACTAATGAGATTTCCCAGAACTTTTCCCATTGTTAGGCAACACACGAGTGCTATGATGACACTGCGTTGTACCCAGTAAATGCTGGCAAAGTGAACAGCTTCTTAGAGGCAGGACAGGGCCGCCTTGACTGTGGGCGGCAAACGGGAAAAAGATGGACCAATTCAACTCACAGACAAGGAACCAGCTAAGGTACCACCAGGGACGCTCCCAACCACACCTTCTCCTGGTATGCTTCAGGAGGGCAGCTCTCATCCTTCTATTCACCAGACAACTCCTGGCCTTCCTATGACCCCAGGTGCCCACTCATGTGTCCCTGCAGACCCGACCAAAGAAAGCCTTACCTCCTTCTTCTCGGACCTGCATCCATCTAGCTTATAGTCCCTAGGGATACGTGGGAAGCTGGGTACACTCCAGTGCAACAGCTATACATTGGCCAACTCACAGGCAGGATTTCAAACATTTACAATATCAAACTGTTTGCACAGGATGCCACACTGTCCCAGAACCATCTCCTTTCTTACCTCACTCTTATGAACACGAAGTCCTATGAACTGATAAAACCTTGAAATAAAAAATGACATTTACCTTAAGCCAACTGAATATATTCAGTAGGGCCAGGCTTATGTAAGGTCTTGTTTTGTCATAATAGCTATGATTTTCTTAAGACTGGAGTATGTCTCAGTATCAGTCACACTTTGTAGACAGGCTTTTTAAACTAAACTTGCCTTTACTCTTCTACAATTGTGAAATGTGAGAGAAAAAAGGTGTATAATTAAAAATATATTAAAAGACACATGCCATCAATCCCTCTTAAAATACTTTCCTCACTTCAAACACACTTATAATTCTTTCTTCCCACTTCCCTTGTCATTTCTGGAAGTCCTCTTAATGTGAGCGTTTTTAGTTGTGTTATTGTGGCTGCCATGATGTTCTGAACTGATTCAAAAATGACCCAGAAGTCACATGGTGCCAGTTCCAGTGAACAAGGCAGAAGAGGACACAGTTTTCCTGATCCTGCCTCTTCTTTTGGATGGCATACAGAATCACTGTATTTCTGATCACACCTTGTAAAGACACTCATGAAACTTCCAGAACTGCTTCACAAAGTGGCGCAAATGCTAAATGTATTGGAAGCAAGGGGAAATATTCTGAGGGGAAATTATGGCAATGCATCTCTTACTACACTGTATTTTAAAAATATAAATATCCCTTATATATTTTGATCAGACTTGTGGGAACTTTCATGTTTACAATCTTGCCAGAAAAAGAAAAACACCTTACATGAACAAGTCAGATGGGAAAATAAGTGAATTTTTACTCCTTCCCTCAATTTCCTCCCTTTAAGAAATGAAACTTATTTCTGACAGTAGTGTTAAGGCTACTGCAAGTTTTTATTATAGATTCCATTATAGAATTAGAAAATCTCCAAAAAGTAGTTTGTACCACAAATAATTAAAAAGAAATATAGTAATAGTCCCACTGATAAGTGTTTTGGCTGCTAAGAAATTTTTCCTCAAATTATAAATTTCTGTGATTTCAGCTGAATACTTTCACATAGTTTTCCTTCCTGTGACATGATCACAATTCATTTTTTCTTCAACAGTTCAGTCATTTCAGGAACTACCTACAAAAAAAAAAAAAGCCAGTAATTAAGTAAGTAATTGGCCTTTCAGTGTGGTAGGGCCACAGTTTCTGGTCAGCACCTGAGGCCAAGACAAAGAATGCAACTCCCAGTAGAGACTAGGTACCCCTTCCCATGCCCCAGGTCCTTCCCTACCGTCCCTCACCCTCAGGGGGAGACAGCAAACATTGAAAGCACCCACCCTGGACACAAGGTTAGCAGGGCTGAGGGCCCACCCACTTATGCCTAAAACCTTATTTAAAACAACCACAAACTTTTAGAAGACATCACTGAAAATAAGCTCAGATTGTCTTATCTGAGCTGAAAGCATGGATATTTTGCCATCATATTTCCCCCGGCATTCCTACCTACTACTTACATTCCTGAATCTCCCCAATGTCCACACCAAAGTCATTCACTTGGCCAGCATGCCCTCTAGCACATGCCCCTCACTGTTCATTTTACAAAGAGCACATTACTATCATCTGACACATAAAAATCAACTGAATATTCAGTATCATTACTCTATTAGAATCAAGACCTTTTGCTAATGCAGTGGCGGCTCAGCAGACACAATAGAGAACCACAGCAAGGGGAGATCGTCAGAGATGACTCCTACTTTAAGAAACATTAATTACCAACTTAAGGGTTAGTCTTGGCACTTCAGTGGCTGCAACTGGAGCCCCAGTATGGAACTGTTCTCTGACTGTCTGGACTGGAGAGAAGAGCTGTGTGTGGGGACTTCGGAGGAATTCCACACAGACATTCTGAATACCAGCCCATCTATTTGTGCAAAATATCAATTACCCAGTCTTGCAAGGGGCTGTCGGCGGCCCTAGCTCACAAAGATCCCAGTTGAACTTGCCACTGATGAATATAGCTTCTCAATTATTTATGAGAGCTACATTTCCATTAGGTGGAAATAATGTGTTCGTACAAAATTTATTAAGGAAATTGTCGACATGTTGTTTCTTCCGAATGTCACTTTGTCTCCAGCCTATTAAAAGGCCCATGTTTACCAGGGAGCCAGCAGGCATTTGCTCAGGGGTGGCATTAAGTGCTGGCACCACTTCTCCTGCTTTCCTCAGTGGAGAGACCATGAGCTCATGCCAGTCACACAAATGACATGCTCACTGAGCCTCATGGGGACCCGTGTGTGTCACAAAAGTAGGCTAGAGCCCAACTTCTTTCCCTAGGAGGTGAAACACTCAACTGGTTTAGAATACACAACATTTAAAACCATACAAAATGCCCTTCTGCCATATGCCCCACAAAGGAGCTGTGGGAACTTTCTCTCTTCGTCATTGTACCTTGTGTATTAGGTCAATAGTAAACTTCCAAGGGTACCACCAGTGCCTTACTTATGGAACAGAAAAAGGCTAACTCAGGTCCACTGTCTGACAGCCTGAGCACAATGTTTCTATTGGATATTTTGGATATTGTAGGCGCAGCTCCTTACTTGGTAAGGCCAAACAAAAGGAAACTTAAATTTAAAAAGCAATCTACTGATATAAATCAAATTACAAGGATGTTTCACTCATTTACTTAGGACTTCCATAAGAGAGACAGATGTTTCATCACTACAGACTTGATAGGTTCAGGCCTGACTCCTCCCAAAAGGAGTTCCGCCCCAAGTCGGAAAGAAGAGATGGAGGCCTATGAAACAGGCAATTACACCTGTGCTCATCTTAACTATGAAATGCAGGGGGTGAGAATAACAGCATTACATTCACCAATAACATCAAGAATTCAGGGTTTTTGAGGATTAAAAGCCCAATGTGGATTAGGCAGGCGAGAAATCTTCCACTGAACTACCCATGCCCAATGCAGATCAGGAAAATTCAGACTATTACTCTAGAAAACAACTATAGGCAGGAAAGTAAACATAAATATTAATCTAAAAACTGAAGGGACTGGAGGAATGGCTCTGTGGTTAAAGAGCTTGTGCTCAGGTAAGCACTAAGTACCTGAATTTGGTTCCCCAGTACCATATAAGCCGGGTGTGGTGGCACACATCTATAACTGTAATCCTAGCACTTGGGAGGCTGAGACAGGAGGACTGCTGTGAATTCAAGGCCAGCCTGGGCTCCATAGGAAGTTCATGGCCAGCCTGGGCTATTCAGCGAGACTCTCTCTCTCTCTCTCTCTCTCTCTCTCTCTCTCAAAAAAAATGAAGAGGCCAGTGTAGATACACAGGGAAGGTACTAGAGAGAGTAGAGAGCATGTAACAACAGGTAACAACGACAGTGAGCAGCTGTGCCAAGGAGGTGAGAAAAAGGAGGTCTGAAAACACAGGTGGGTTCACAGTAGCCTCAAATAATTAAATAAACCCTAGGAATTAATCGAACCAATGAAATGAAAGATTTCTACAGTGAAAACTATAGTAACTGGAAAAAAAAGAAATTGAAGAAAATGAAAAACTATCCCCTGTGCCTGATAGGCAGAACCAATATTATCAAAATGGCTGTATTACCAAAGCTGATAATATAGATCCAATGCAATTCCAATCAACATACTAACATCATTTTTCAAATACCTTGAAAAAAAATCCTAAAATTTGTACGGAACCAGAAGAGACACAGAATAGCCAAAACAGTCTTAAGCAGGAAACATCAGAATCTCAGGCATCAAATTATATTAACTAGAAACTGTGATACAATTAATATGGTACTGGCACAAAAACAGACAAACCCATGGGACAGAATGGAGGATACAGAGACAATCTTAAGCACTTTCAAAAATCTGATCTTTGACAAAAACACATTTTGAAGAACAGACAACCACTTTAACAAATGGTGCTGGGTAAACTGGTTATCCATAAGCAGAAGTCTGAATCTAGATCTACATCTTTCACCCTGTATTAAAATCAAATCAGGATGGATCAAAGATCGACATATTAAAATAGAAACATGGAACTTGCCAAAAGATAAAATAGGCAAAATCTTCACAGACAAGCATAAACAGGACTTTGTCAGTAGAATACCTCCTGCACAGAAGACAGCACCAAAAATTAACAAATGAGATTTTATCTATTTAAAAAGCTCCTACACAGCAAAGGAAACAACAGGGTGAAGAAAGAACTGATGGAATGAGAAAAATAAAACTGCCACCTATTCCTTGTATAGGGGGCTAATATCTAGACTATGAAAAGAACTGCAAAAAAATTAGACATTCCAAAAATCAAAGATCCAATTAAAAATAAGCACATGAAATTAGTAGGTACTTCTCAGAAAACGAAATACAAATGGCCAATAAAAACATGAAAATAATATTCAACATCTTTAGGCATTAGAGACTGCAAATCAAAACAACACTGAGATCCCATGTGACTCTAGTAAGAATGACTATTTTCAAGAACTTAAAAAAAATACTGGAGAGGTTGCGGAGAAAAAAACTCTTCTTTATTGCTGGTGGGACAATAAACTGGTACAACCATTATGGAATTAGGAAATTCTTCAAAAAACTAAAAATATTTTGACCATGTGATCCAGCTATATCTCTTCTAGATATCTTTCAAAAAGAATGAAAGACACCATGTAACAGTGACACACACATACTCAAGTTCAAAGCAGCACAACTCATACAGCTAAATCTTGGAAGCAGTCAATAGGAACAGATGAATGGATAAAGAAAATGTGGTGTGTATACATGTGGTATGTATACACTGAAGTACTACTCTTCCATGAAGAAAGATAAGTTTGAGTCATCTGTAGGAAAATGAATGCATCTTGGAATTATTACGCTTAGTGAAATGAATCAGACAGAGAAACTCAAAGTATAAAAAAATAAAAGAGCAAAATAGATGGATGGTAGGAGACAAGAGATCTTTTGTGGAAAAGGGAAAGAGATGTGGGGAGGAGATGGAGAGACTGGAGAAAAGGAAGTAAAAATTATCAGAATGTGCTACATATATGCACCTATTTCTCAAGCCGAATGCACTTATATATCATAAGTACATACTAGTAAGAATACTTTGGGGAAATAAAAAGGCAGGTGATATGCTAAACTCATTCACTGGGAACATAAGAGACTCTTCAATAAACGGTGCTGGGACAAATGGTTATACACACACAAAAAAGAATGAAATCAGGCCCCTAACTCAAGCCACATAAAAAATTAACTCAAAATTAACAAACAGTCTAAATATATGAGCTAAAATTATAAAACTTTTATAAGACTTACATGTGAATCTTCGTGACCTTGGACTGGGCAACAGACCCTTATATCAAAACTCATTACTAAAGATTTTTTAAAAATACTGACAGGGAGAAAATATTTGGAAATCACATATCTATTCAAAGTGCATTCTCTAGAATATATAAAGAACTCCTACAATTTAAGAAAAAGATAAACCAAGTCAAAATTGAACAAAGGATTGAGGGTGTAGCTCAAGTGGTACAACACCTGTCTAGGACATTCAAGGCCCTGTGCTCTTCTACTTGGTGGGTAGGTGTGCACTTGGATAGGCATTTCTCAAAAAAAAGTAAGTCATGTGTTGATGTTGGTGAAACAGAAATCAAAACCATCAGATACTACCATACCTTCTAGGATGGCTACAATTTAAAGCAAAGAAAATAACAAGCACTGGTCAGAATACAGAAAGCTGGAGCCCTATGCACTACAAGTGAGAGTGGAAGCACTAAACTACGGAAACCAGCTTAGAAGTTCTTCAAAGTTGTATGACCAAGGAATTCCATACCTAGGTACACACTCAAAGGAACTGAGAGCAGAGACTCGAAGGCCAACATTCACAACACTGGATTACACAAAGGCTTCTTAGAAATAACACCTCCTGGACAGAGGAACAGCACAGCAATTAAGAGTATTTGCCTAGCAAACCCAAGGCCCTGAGTTAAAATTTCCAGCACCACATACACTGAGAGTGGTGGCACATGACTGTAATATCAGCACTCAGAAGGCTGAGGTAGGAAGACTGCCTTGAGCTGCAGGCCAGCCTGGACTACACAGTAAGTCAAAAAAAAAAATCTTGAAATATTGACAAAAAAATTGCTTTTCAGAAAAAGAAAAATAAGGACTTGCAATCAAGATGGTGGCCAAGTAACAGAGCTGCACAATATCTCATGGTAGACCCATTTAAAAAGTTGAGAATTAGCAAAAACCACCTGCTCAATAAGCTAGAAGAGGGGGGAACAACCCAACAACTGAAAAGAGGCCAGAGGAAGATCAGAAAACCCAAGTATCAGAAGCAGGGGAAAAAACAGCGGTCCAGGAAGCAGCCCAGGCCCACTGCAAACGGCTGGGAGCTGGTGGCATCTGCAGATGGAGAAAAGCTTGATGGACTCTAGAACCTCTGACTGAGCTAGGAGAGGAAGGAGGACCTCTGCAAATGAAAGGAGGCCACGGGACGGTCAAAAACCCCAAAGACATATGAGAAGTGTAGGAAAAGAGCAGCCAACTGAGCATGGCCCTGAGCTGCTGGCACCCATAGCCCAGAGACTAGAACCTCAGACCAAAGTAAGTACATATCCAGGATAAGCAGAAGTAGCCCCAACCTACAGAAATGAGCCTGTGGAGTAGTCTATTCTGCAAAAGCAATGCAAGCTCCCCCTAGAAAAGGCCTCCTAGAGCCCTAGAGCCTAGATTAGAAGCAGCACTCAGTAGCCATAATAGGCAATGACATAAGGAGGAGCTATTTAAAAAAAAAAAGTCTGAGACTGAACTACTTAGAGTAAAAGTAAGCTCAAAGAGCACATCAAAGGTTTTTTTGGGTTTTTTTGTTTTGTTTTATTGAGACAGGGCCTCCCTCTGTAGCTCAGGCTGGTCCTGAACTATGTAACCCAGACTGGCCTTGGACTCAGGGCAATACTCTTCAGCCTCCCAAGTGCTGGGATTATAGGCATGCACTACAATGTCTGGCTTATGTGATGCTGGAATCAAACTCAGGACTTTGAAATTGCTAGGCAAGCACTCTACCTGCTGAGCCATTCCTCCAGCCCCTTGAGGACAGAGCCTAGGAAGAAACTGCCACAAGGGATAGTTATGGAGAGGAGAGAAAGGCTGCCAACCTTCTGAACAGCTGGGTGTAGTGGAAGTATTTCCATGGAGGGAGAGCCCTGCCCTTGGGGGAGGGAAGCCAGGGCAAGTGGGAGAGCTGTGATGAGGGTGCTGGGGTTCATAACACTTCAGAAGCCATCAAGCCATCAGATCTCCCCTTACTGCCTACTCCCAGCACAGAACTCAGAGAAATTTCAGGTCCCTCAATATACCCTAATACTCATTAAGAGAAACCTCTTGGGTAGGCCTTTAAAGTGAAGTCCCTCAACAACAGATACATGGGAAGAAGGCAAGGCAACAGGACATGGAGATGCCTGAGACCCCAGAAACTAATGTCATGGGTCCTGAAATAGTGGAACTCATAAAGAAGGAGGTCAAAAAGCAAATAAACGAGTTCAAACAAGGCATCCTCAAAGAAATGCAAGCACTAATCAGAGAGCTTAAAGAGATACTAATCAAATAGTGGCCTTAATGGAGACAAAACTTACTGAGCATACAAAAGCCACAAATAAAAAGTTGGCTGAGGTAAACAAGGAAATACAAGACATAAAGGAACATTTTAATAGAGAAGTGAAAATTGTGAAAAGAAATCTAGCTGAGATTCAGTATATGAAAAATATATTTGAAAGCAAGGGAACTCAATCAACTCAGACATTGTGAGGACAGATTTTTCAGACCTTGAAGACAAGGCTGAGGAAACAAATGCTATAATTACGCATGGCTCCATAATTAGAAATGAGTAAAGTAAGGGGCTACAACAGCTGATGGATGATTCAAAGAGAACCAATCTCATAATTATGGGTGTGAGAGAAAGAGCAGAAGACAACACCAAAGGTATAAAGAATTTATTCACTAAAGTAATACAAGAACATTTCCCAAATCTAGAAAGATAAATTAATTTTCAGTTACAAGAAACGTACAGAACACCAAACAGCCTCCACTAGCAACAAGACTCACAACATATCATAATTGAAACCTCAGAAATGCAACCTAGCTAGAGAATATTAAAAGCAGCTAAAGAAAAACAGATACTATTCTACCAAGACAAATGCATTCAAACCACCACAGATTTCTCAATGCAAACTTTAAAGGCCAGGGGAGCCTGGAACAAAATCTTTAAAGCTTTAAAAGACAGCAAGTGTCAATCCAGGCTGTTCTATACAGCAAAATTAACCCTGAAAATTGAAGGAGAAGTAAAATAATTTCTTGACCAAGAATCCCTAAAGAAATTTGCATCCAATAGTCCAGTGTTGCAGGAAATACTTAAAGGAATCTCTGAGAGAAGCAGAGAGACAAGCATCACCAAAAATCACAGAGGAAAGGAAACTCAAGAGAAAGTTTAACAAAGAAATGGACTGGTATTTGAATCATTTGACTGGAATACTTCTAAAACAGTACCAACTGATGCATAAAATCTGTGAAACTTCCCCCCAAATTATTATTTTTAATAATACATTAATTTGCAAAACACAATAATTATATCCAACCTGGGGAATTAGTGAAAAATCTTTTAAAATATGTATGCATGAATTTATAGATAGGTAGATAAAATAATAAACCAAACCTGGCAAAATTTAGTGAGATGTGAGTAAATAATGTAAAATTTTTTAAAATTCTGAAATAAGTATGCCATTATATCTATTGCTTTATGTGTTATATACTTATGTGAAATAAAAATACAGCAATTCACTTAATCGGTCTTTGATGTAAATTTGTCCTAAGAAAACTGACTGATGTATTGAAAACCTGACTGTCTTTTGAACGTACTAATATTTACCTTTCAGTACTCAGCTAAGGAATGTGAGATTTAACGTCTCTCTTTCTTCTCACATTTACTAGCCTTATGAATTTCACTGTTATAGTTTCTTTCTTATGTGGACTGGTGGGTGAGGCCATGTGAAAGAATCTCAGCAAAGATATAGTAAGATATATAAAAAAAGAACTTTTGGCAATAAAGGGCTCTGCTGGATCCAGAGAAGAGGCATCAAGATATGGCCACTGCAGCCCATTCTAGGGTCAGGGAACTGAGCTAAAGAGTGGTGATGGGAGTGGTGAAGTGAGTCAGACACAGAAGGTTTAATATGTTAACATCTGATTTGGGAAACCCAGAATAAAGACATTCTATAGAACCAAATGGGTGTGACAGCTGGAGTTAGGGAAGACACGGAAGGTGTGGGAGGGCCAAAAATGGGAAGGGATTGTAATGTTGATGTGATATATATGTGCACAAAATATTAAAGTTCATTGTAAACATTATGTATCACACACACACATATGTGTATTAATAAAAATGGTGGAAAAAGTGGAATTAAAAAGGAAGAGAAATTATGTAAGTTGGACTTCACAAAAATGTAAAATGTTCATGCTACATAAAAAGTGAACAGAATGAGAGAAAATATTTGAAAATCATGTAGTGTAACTCATTCCAGATTTTATGAAGAACTGTTACAACTCAAGAAACAAGACAATAAGATTTAAAATGAACAAAGAATCAAAAGAGATATGTCTACAAAGAAAATATACAGCCAATGACCACATGAAAAGATGATCAACATCTTAGCCATCAAAGATATATGCAAACTAAAACCACAATGAAAACTGTAGCCCTCACACATACTTGTTAAGAAGGAAAATGAAGCAGGCACTTGGAAAGTCTGACAGTTCTTCACAATGTAATTCCACTTCTAGACACACAACCAAAAAAAAAAAAAAATGACAACATACGTCTGCACAAAATCTTAAACATGAATGCTCATAGCATAATTATTCCTAATAGACAAAGAGTAAAAACAACTGAAATGTTCACCAAATCATGAACAAACTGGCATGTCCATGTGAGGAGTATTATTTGGCAACAAAAAAGGAACTAAACATGCTACAACATGGATGAACCATGAAAACCTTATATTGACAAAAGAAGTCAGCCATAAAAGGCTACATATTACATGGTTTCATTTATATAAGCTGTCAGGATTGGCAAAAATATAGAGACAGAAAACAGATCAGTGACTGCCCAGAGCTGGAGTTGGGGGAAGGGAGTGTGGTACAGAAAAGGAATTGTGGTGTGGGTGTAAGATTTCTTTTTAATGTGAAGAAAAGGTACTGGAATTAGATCGTGATTGCATAGCTCTATGAATCTATTTAAAAAACCCACAGGATTGTATTTTATTTATTTATTTATTTATTTATTTATTTATTTTTGAGACAGGCTCTTGTTCTGTATTCCACGATAGTACTGAACTCACTATGTAGCCCAGGGTAGCCTCAAACACCTGGCAATCCTCCTGCCTCAGCTTCCCGAGGGCTCGGTAGAACTGTACATTTTTAAAGGATAAATGGTATGGTATATAAATTGTATCAGAAAAGCTTTTTGAAAGAGTCAAGTGGTACCCTATGCCTTGTCATTCTAAACTCCTTTTTGTTTAGCACCTAATGGGCACCTAATGTGTACCTGCATGGAAGAAAACACAAACAGGCAGGTTAACATTTGTCACAGAATATATTAAGTGCTTTATAATCCCATTTTATCAGGCTGCAGGAATAGCACAGCAGTTAAAGCATTTGTCTAGCAAGCACAAGGCCTTGAGTTCAGTTCCCCAGCACTACATAAGCCAAGCATGGGGGAACATGCCTGTAGTCCCAGCACTCTGGAGGCTGAGTCAGGAGGATTGCTGTGAGCCCAAGGCCAGATGGGCTACATAGTGAGCTCAGAACCAGCCTGGACTATACAGTGAGACCCTGTCTCAAAAAAGTAAAAATTCTCATTTGATCTTCATTACTACTTTTAAGATAGGCAATGTAATATTTATATTAGGCTGACATTCAGAGATTAATTTGGCCAAGATAATTTAACTAGTATGTGCCTAAAATAGAATTCAAATTGGAGCTCTTAATTACTGTACCATATTATTTCTGTTTTTGTAATATTACTTCTGTTCTGTTAGGGAAAAAATATGTCCTTTATATTCATGACTGCTAAAGAGTGAAGTGGAACAATAAAAGACAGAAATGTTATGGATGTGCATTAAATCTGGTGTGCGGTTATCACTTACGAAATTATTAGTCTAATAACTACATATACTAATATAGGATAGTTTGCAACTTAAAATTTTTATGCAAAATTCAGTGTGTAAGGTGCTATTTGTATAGCTATTATTTGACTTATTACATTTTCTTCAGACCTTAACTGAAAGTAGACAATGTTGATTCTCTTCATAATTTGTATAACTGTGTTTTTTAAAAGTTATAATTTAGGATATTTGACTTTTTAAAAACAGGATGGCCTCAGGGATTATATTCACTTAACCACTTTACCTGCTCTTCTGACAGATTTGCTCTAAGTCATTAACAGCTGAGAATATGTTTGATTTGTCTAGATTCTTAGAGTTCACCTTGAGTTACTTAGGCAGGAGTATGCAATGTACCAATGAAGGCACAGGAGCAGAGGTAAACAAGCCAGGGTCAGTCCCTGATAAACCAGAAAGGGAAAGTGACGAGAGAGAAAAAGGGTGCAAGAGCATACACACATATACACACATGCATGTGCACACACACACACACACACACACACACACACAAACATGTACACAAAACAAAATAAATAGAAGGCCTGGCTTAATTGTACCTGTTACCTGCTGAGTGATGTCCCTGGATCACATCTCTTTGGGACAGGTAACTACTTAGAGCAGTATTTTATTATTTTCAAAATTATTAACTAGCTGTTTTCCAAGTTGCATTTTGGGGGGCTAATCAACTTTGCTACCTTTATAGTAGTCCAAATACACTACTGCACTTCAGAACTTCTGAACAGTATGATCAGTCACTGTTTCAAGACAATCTAAACACAAGTAAACATGACATCTTGGTAAAGTCTCTGGGTACTCAGGCGTGTGTGGGCTTCGTAAAACACTAAAATAGTTTGAGACACTCAGGCTGGAAATCAGCTGTTTAGATTCTTTAGGCCCCTCTCTACTGTGTTGTCTTAAGATTCTCATTCACTAAATTATCTCTTTAAACACACACACGTGTGTGTGTGTGTGTGTGCCCTTGGAGTTGCCTTTAATGCAGAAGGCACAGTGGGTATGATGCCAGTCCCTCAACAACTGCTTGAAAGATGCTCCTACAGAGGCTTGCATCCAGGCACTGGAGGAACACTGAAAATTTCCAACTGTTTAACACTTTATCGATTGATCTTGTAAGCCAACCATGTGAGTTGTAAAGCATAATGCACAGGCAGACAGGAAAAAATATACTCTAAGACAAACAAAATCACTTATAGATTAAAATAGCCAAAAGGTAACTATACCAGGTACCTATTTGTCAATATGGTACATCGCTGGGAGAAAGAAGGTATTTAATTTCACTTCCCCCTTTCCCTCCAGTACTGGGGTTGGAACTCACAGCCTTCCCTCTCAGCTACATTCCCAGACCGTTTTTTTATTTTTTTTTTATTTTTTTATTTTTTTTACTTTGAGACAGGGTCCCAAGAACTTGCTAAGATGGCCAAGGCAAGGACTAAATTTGCCTCGGTCTCCATATGCATGCACTACCACTGCCACCTTAATTTCACTTTTAATCAAAAAGAGTATTTGCTCTTTTATTTACACCTCATTGTAGGAAATTCTTGCTACATGAATGAAGTTCTTGTTATACAGCGATCGAAGGTTTCTCTTTTTCACACCAGCTCCCTCTCTCATTGGGATATCTTAATAGACAAATGACTGTCAGTGCTATTTGTTCTTACATACTTAGGCCAGGCAAGAGGAACAGCTGACCTAAGTGAACCCAAATTTCAGACCTCTGGGTCACTGAATGAGAGCCAGGTTTTTCCCAAGACAAGATCTAGGGGCTCTGGAGGCCTTCTGAGTGGAAGCATGACCTACACTGTCTCTGCATGCAGTAGGAGCCATGGCTGAGCTTCACTAAACAGCGGAAGGGCTCTACTTCTATCCCCGTGTTAGGGAAACTCCTGCCTCTGGTTTCAGCTGCTGCCTCTCAACGGCCACAATCCTCAGTGTGGTTCTATGTTAGGGGTTCCTCACTTCCAGGGTTGGATCCAGTTTTCAGAGTGTCAATTCCTGCATAAGTGATTTTTGCAAAAGGTAACCTAGAAGCCTGCAAGTAGGTGAGGGAAACAAGAGGAGGCCTGGCCATGCATGAATTATGAATGTGGCCTAGTGGGTTTCAGGTGCTCATTAGTTATAACTCACTGAACTAAAGACCAAAGTAATTTTTCTCATTAGGAAGGCGATTACAAAGGTGGAGGCAGGGTAGAAGAAAGCGCAAAAGTGGAAAGTGTGAGGACTGCGACTAAGTGTTCTCCCTAAACCTGTTATGTGAAGAAGGCCTTTAACATTCAAACTCAGCAAGCAGAGCATTTTTGTTGATCCAAGATATACTATGGGACCTGAGGGTCATATTTTTCCCTGGAAAAGCTTCAGCCTCCTCAGTAAATCCTGATTAAGATTGTGAATCTTTAGGTTATCTGCCAAATACAATTCTAGGTTATAGCTAACGGACTGATTCTGAATGCTAACATGGCACATGAAATGCCAAGAGCCATGTTGATAACTTGGACTCCTTTTTCAAAGACAATGCACATAGCTCTATATTAACATGTTATCTATTAGGACAACTTAAAGTAAGGCAAAACTGTGCAATATACTAACAGCATTATGGACATAAAGACACACAATGCTTCTGCTTCATAGTTTCAACCAGACCGACTCTAAGAGGTTCTTGGGTGATTATCTAGCAATTTTTCTCAAGGTTACCTTACCTTAAATAAATCTGCAACTATTCCAAAATCTGCCACTTGGAAAATTGGAGCTTCTGGGTCTTTGTTAATAGCCACAATTGTCTGTAAAATAAGAAGTTCAGTTGTTACAAAAAAAAAAAAAATACCACACAAATTGCTGGCTTAGTTTTAATTTCTCTCTTATGAATATACTAATAGCCTTAAAATGTCTACCAAATAAGATTAGTTATGTCCATCAAATAATCTGAAATTTCTGATTTGGGATGTAGTAAAATTATCTGCCACTCCATCACTGTTAGGTCCATCTCAGTATCAAAAAGGTTTGAAATCATTTTTATTAAAGATCTTTCTTGGCATATGAAAAAAGTTTGACTTTAGATATGAAAGCAACAAATATGAACCCCAAATCATAGCCCTTGTAGCTCAAATTCTTTTGTCCTCCATATAGCCCAATCCATTTACTACGTGATTTTTGTGGTACTGGGGATCAAACCCAACGCCTTCATACATTCTCAGCCCATTTTTATTCTTGATTTTGAGACAGGGTCTTGCAAAGTTATAAAACCTCCCAGGCTGAGCTCAAATTTGCAATCCTTCTGGCTCAGCCTCCCAGAATGCTGGGACTATAGGCCCATGCTACCAGGCCTGGCTACACTTATTACTCTAAAATTATTATCCTGGGTATGTTCTGAAAATAAAAACCTAACTATCTTGTCAGCTTGTTATAAAATTTTTTTTCAGTCTTTGTGCATGTAGAAATTTTACACAATAAAACATACAAATTACTATATTGTGCACAAAACTATCAATCATTTCCCTTACTACCCATAAAATATTCTTTAATGTGAAAAGTTACAACAGATTATTAACAAAACTAAAAAACACAGTTTGGCATTCCCCTTAGATGCTTTTAAGAACACCACTGCAATTAAAGTAAAATTAAGCTTTTATTCAAATGTGGTATTGTTTTGATAGTGGATTATAATAATCAGAAGCTCTAGAAATAAAGTTTCTGCCAGTGTTTTTAGTCAGTGTAATCTTGAGACTTTGATTATACTGGTATTAATATATAAAGTATTTCCATATAGTCTGACCTAAAATACAGATTACAGTACATATGTATAAAATGCCAGAATTGCTGAGACTGGGAAATAACTTTAGAGTACTGCAGGTAATGATCAATCCAGAAATAATAAGCTTTAAATATAAGCCTCAAATTCAAAATCACAAAGATAAACATTCTTAAAACACAGGTACTGAGGTATATCTTTTCTGTCAATATGTGGTCTGTTTCACAGGCATGACTAGAAATTTATTTAATGATGAAGAACAACTGTTCTGAAGGCCACCTAGGTAAGTATCTGATAGTTTAATTATCTGGAAGCCTTTTCATCCCCCTATATAAAAGTTATTTTAAAAGAAAAAGTATATAACTTAGGCAATGAACCAGTACATTTAAGAAAAAGGATGTTTAATAATTTTTGGATTGTTAAAATTATATTACTTCACCAACTGTAAGTAACTATGATAAAGTCTTCTTTATACTCAAGAGCTCCTTATACATTCAAGCTCTTCCTCCTAACAGTTTTTAAATACATAGATAATATTCAACCATATTATTTTAAACACAGTTCAAAAAGTGCTTTTCTTGTATTCACTTGCCATAACAATCAAATTTTGCATTTTCTGCTAATTAGAACTGCATGCTAATTATACACAATTTCCAGATTTAAGTCATTCTAATATCACATTGCAGAACTTAACAAAAATAACAGTTAGAAATTATCTCCCACAAGACAATAATGATAAGGACTATGTCTTTCTCATTTAACCATCTCTAGCCTCTAATGTAAGGAATAGTTCTAAATGCATACTTGTTGTCAAGACAGAGAGACAAAGTCTTGGCTGAAGTTCATTCTAATGATTGTCCCCAACATGGTCTCCACAGCCAACTGCTCCCTATTTGCTTTGATATATACTTCCACCTCTGTCTCTCTCACAATATAGTCTTATTGTCAGGAGAGCTAGGAAGTTCTTGATATGCAGAAACTTTTTATTTTAAAAAAGCAGGATTCTAAAAATGTCTAGTTGAAAATATATTTTAGGGTTGTTGGATTTGTAAGCTTTTTTTCTTTTCATTTTAATGCATAAATCACATTTCCCCCATTGGCAATGATGTTTTCAGAGCTCAGGAAAGAAATCTGCCATTCAACTGTGAAATCTGACTGGTTTTGGACCAATTCATTTAGAAGCTACAAAGAGGTAGTGCATGCATTTCTTCAAGTTAGAAGTTAAGCCTGTTAAAAGTTTCATTACGTTTTATATCAAGCTTCCATCTGAATAGATAAACGCAGGAGCTTCAGAGGCATCTCTGACTTCATGAAACGTAAGTTCATAATTCAAACTATACATTGTTATGCATGAATTAATGTGTCATATTCTGAAATATATGTTCACAAAGTCATTACATAGGACTTCCAGATGTAGGCAAAGTAGTGAGTTAAAATCAAGTATTTTTTCTACACAGTGCACTTTTGACAATTATTTAGGTATTACATAACTGACAAATTGTGTCAGTCACACTTCAGTAACAACCCAGAAGAGGGGTCTTGCTGACTTTGTGGGCAGGATTATTAGGGACCAAAAGCAAAGCACACAGAGAGAATCAGGGACCAGAGTCTCATACTTTCTACCCAGATTATCAGAGGGGAAGAAGACATTAGTAATCTCACCCAACACTTAGGGTTTGGTAGACAAAGGAACTGAAGGATAGAAAGGACATATGATGCAGTAACCTGTAGAATAGCAACTTGGGTTCAGGCATCCCCAAAACATGACACTGCCCCTCTGGGCAACATCTCTAGGCAGTGAAGAATAATTTCTACTTCATTCAGTTCCCACATCTACGATAATGGGAAAGGTTCAACTATATACACTATACCTACATGGAAAAATATAGTAAAACTTAAATTTTAAAATGTATAGGGCTGGAGGAATGGCTCAGTGATTAAAGCGCTTGCCTAGCAAGAGCTAAGTCAAGCACTAAGGACCTGAATTCAATTCCCAAGAACAACATAAGCCGGGAGCAGTGGGCATGCCTGCAATCCTAGCACTTGGCAGGCTGAGACAGGAGGACTGCTATGAGTCCAAGGCCAGCATGGGCTCCACAGTGTGTTCATGACCAGTCTGGGCTGTAGAGCAAAACCCTGTCTCAAAAAAAAAGTATAAACCTTTCTTAACATCATAACTCCTGTATTCAGTTACCTTGCTGTCTTTCATCCCAGCTAAATGTTGGATGGCTCCAGATATTCCAACAGCAATGTAAAGTTCCTGAAACAATAAACCATATTACTAACATATATATATATATATATTTATATAGTACTTTTTATTTGCTATTAATAATTTAAATCTTAGGCAAAGAATATGTTAAATAAAACACAGGCAATATGCATTATGCAATGCTTTCATTCTTCCCTCATTTTCATAGATTCCTTTCTTTCTTAAATAAATTCCTGTAGTAGTGATGGTATAATTCATGTATAGACACTGAAATTAAGCATTTACTATGTATTATATCCCGTGCTAAGCATTTTATAACAACTGTCTCAATCTCATCATCATAATCTCACAATTACCTGTGATATTTTTCATCTTTGGCATTCATTTAGATATCACTGAGACTCATGTATATTGTACCTACCCATTCAAAATATGCACACATTACACAGCAGGTGTAATATATAAACATATATAAACACATATTTTGACTTGTCTTCTCACAAGGTATTTGTGAAAATGGTTAATTATGATACACTAAAGTTCATCTTTAGAAAGATCAGAAATATAAACCAGTGTCAAGAGATTCTAAACATTCACATGCATGCATACACACTCACATGTGGACATACAATATCTTCCTGAACAAAAAATAACAAACTTCCTTAAAGCATGTGATGAGAATTTCCAGCACCTAACAAAAGAGCCCCACATTGCACTCTCTAATAAATGTTGATGATATTGCACCTTTTCCTGAGCCCAATATCTAGAAGGTCCCTTTATCTACAAATTTTCATGTACCTATATTTCAAAACTAAAACACACCACCATCATTTAAAAAAAACCTGACTTAACATTTTTTTTTTATTTAGATAGGATCTCACTGTATAGTCCAGGCTTGTCCCAATTCACTATGTAGACCAAGCTGGACCTCAATTCATAGCAATCTTCCTGCCTCAGCTTCCCGAGTGCTAAGATTACAGTTATGTACTGCCACACCTGGCTTACCATATGTTTAATTAAAAGAGCTTCACTGCTCCATTTTGTCTAGTAGGTATAATTAAAGCCTCAAGTGAAAAGTTTTCCCCATGCATAAAATGAATTAACACGCCGGCATGGGTGGGAGATACCCCTGTCATGTAAGGGACTGCCACTGTGGTTTCATCACCACTGACAGTAAAGTCTCTCCTCAAAAAGCATCACAAGGAAAGCAGTGAGGGTGGCTGTGTCACACTTTTATTAGAGGGTGGAAACTTTAAAGCCAAGGGCAGTGTCAAGTGATCCCACCTGTTCTCAGCACTACTTGTGATCTAATTTAACAATTACTTGCACTCAAATAAGAGAGCATTTCAACTAGGACCCTGGAATGATGTTACTGCCTCCTCCCGCTATGATTTTTCATAACACCTAAGTGTATGGCCACATACAATTCAACTCCTCTCTTGAGGCCTCAGATTCCCTAACTATAAACAGAGGAAGAAGAGTCCCAGCATTTGGAGTTTTTGAAAAAGGTCCCTGGGACACTCTACAGTGCAGCCAGACTCAGGACCACGAGATAGAAGAGTCCTCGGTCTCCTGAGCCTCAAATCCCACAACTCTGCCCAGCATACTGGTAGTATATCTCTGCGCCTCCTCTTCAAAGGTTTACTGTGTCCACCTGCTTCCAGAGCAGCAAGATACTCCCGTGTAGCCTATAAAGGAAATAATCTAGTCTCCAAGGTCAGTTAATCATGTAAAAATGATCAATTTTCTGATTCATCTTATTCTACAGTTATTACAACTACATAGAGCTGCACAATGCAAAAGATCCTGCAATTGTACTGTTTCCTTAGACATGAAAATTCACATGAGTGATAAACAAGCTTCTTTTTTTCTAACATGCATCAGTATTTTCTATTTAAAATTTAGAGGTAACTTCAACTGACAATTTTAAGGTCATTTCAATCTATTCTAACATTTCATCCATAAAAGGTTCATTCATTAAATTGTTAAAATATACTTACTTAAGCTCATATCCAGAAAAAGCAGGCAACAGAGTCTAATACAAAAATCTTAAGGCAAGTTATTTAGATATATGTGAGTGTGTATGTGTGAGTGTGAGTGTGAGTGTGTGTGTGTGTGTGTGTGTAAATTCTCACTAATCATTCTTCCAGATGTTATTTTCAAAACAAGCAATGGAGAAAGCCAGGGGCATAGCACAATGATTAGAGTGCTTCCCTAGGAAACCCAAGGCCCTAGGTTCAATCCTCCAGCACCACAGCTGGGCTTGGTGGTGCATGCCTGTAATTCCAGCCATCAGAGTCTGAGGCAGGAAGACTGTCAAGAGTTTGAGGCCAGCCTGGCCTTCATACTGAGTTCAGGACCAGCCTGGAATACAGAGTGAGACTTTGCCTCAAAGAGAAAAAAAAAAAAAAGCAAGCACTGGAAAAGATCAAGATCAAGAGTCCTATAAATAAGTCTCCCTGACACAAGTCTACATTAAAATTCACAAGTATTAAAAGATCCATTTGCATCACGAAATGCTAATAAAAATGTTGACTTACTCTGACAGAAAACATAAACATAATAAATAAGTCTACTTTAGACCTACTGCCTTCCCTAACAACACAAATTCTACTGACTTTAACCTAAAGTGTACTAGCAGATTCGGGGTCAATGCCAAAAGATGGCTGGTGCATCAGGGATATGTCTACCTTTGGGACCAGCATAAATAGCCCAAATGGATCCACCTGACAAACAGAACTTTTACTGTATGGCAAACACGGACCACCGAATAAAAATAAAAGTAGTGAAACATGAACCCAGAAAGAGTCCCAGGGATTTGGGCTGCTAAGCTGAGGCCCCACTGGGTCTCCCAGACAGGAAGAGAGGCTTTCTTCTTCCCTTTTAGAAACATGTACAGGCAATCAGACTAATAACCTAGGATTCTTCCTCGTGGTTCTGAAAGCATTTTGTATTTCAATAATAATAATTAGTATGTACAAAACTCTCTGCAGATGTTAATTTATGGAGCACTTTGGATACCACTTCACAACATAACAAGGCAATCCCTGTCCTGAGGCACTTTCCTTCCAAATCAGTGAAACAACTGGAAGAGAAAATGTTGGAGGGGAGAAGAGCAATTAGGGATTCAAAAAGAGGCAGCATTAAAGTAAAGAACAGAAGTGGAAAGGAGAGTTAGTCCTGGAGACAGCTCTAGAAGCTCCAGCAAAGGCAGGAAATTCAGGGGAAAGAACAAGTCCACCCACACAGCTGGCAACCATCTGGGCTGGTCACTGCAAAGCAAGAAAGGGGATTATTAGGAAGAAGAACCACAGGACAGAAAAAGGAGCAGTGCTTTCCTTAACACAAAATCTTACAAAAAAAATTATGGTTAGGAACTCCTCCAAGGACCTCAGGAGCTGAGGTTTTACAATGGACCAAGATGGGACAGCAGCAAGACTCAGAAATTGCTGCACCTGATGTAGTTTAAGAGGTTTGCCGGGAGTATATTATTGACACTATGGCTAAGAGCCCAGGCTAAAGGCTCATTGGTTGGGTTCAAATTCCAGCTGTGCCAGGTGATAATCAATTATTTAGCTTCTCTCTGTCATTTGTTCATCCGAAGAACTGGGGTTTTAATATTTCCAACTTCTTAGGGCTACTGTTGAGGCTTTGGTCCTCAGCATATCTGTTTTCCCAAGACGTAGTGGTGCGCCTCTCATGGGTAAAATCTGTTCCAGTATTGATTCCCTCACTCCACTAGGTGGTTGGGGTGGTTTCAGGACTACTGTATACAGATGAGTAGGCTGCAAACACAACAACTAAGGAGAGAGGCACCATTCACATCAGTCACTAATGAGCTGGATTTTTTTTTTTGAGTCAGGGTCTGTAGTCCAGGCTAGTTCTGAATTATGTATCCTAGGCTGGCCTTGTACTCAAACCAATCCTCCTGCTTCAGCCTTCCAAGTGCGGGGATCACAAGTGTGTACCACCATACCTGGCTACAGATGCTGGAGAACTGAACTCAGGACAAAGCTCTACAAGTGCTCTACTCACTGCACTATTCTTCTAGCCCTGACCTGCATATTTATTACAATAATTTCCCAACACATGGTAGTACAGGAACTTGTATAAGTGATACTTTATAATTCATATAAAGAGTTGTATAGACTAGCAGAAGTGCATGGCAGCCTGAATCCCCTGTACAAATATTGTAATTTTCTAAATAAGAGTTCAGTGATACTGGTTAGCTGACTTCACAGTTGTAGCACCTTAGAGTAAATATAAGTGTAATTAATTCTCTGCCCCTTGTCCTGATGAAGCTTACAGCCAAACAGCACCAGCTAAACAAGGTCAAAAAGAAGGCATTACCAAAGTGTAGTACAGATTTTTGGCCTATTGTGCAATCCCTCACATCCTGTACCTGCTACTGAGCAGAGGAAAGGTGCCTAGGTGCTGTAGGAAACAACCCAAGGGACAGGAATTGACTGCTGTCGCCTATGCTATATATTCCTATTCCCTTAAACCATCAGGTAAGACATGTTTTTTTAGGAGACCCTCACTTGAGAGGCCCTCTCGACCTCTCCTTGGGAGCTTTATTTTCCCAATAAACCCCTTCTTACCTGAAAAAAAAGCTTTTTAATAGCTCTAACTTAATGTAAGGGAAATGAGAAAGTGACTCATTTTCAGAGTTGCCAGGCAAACCCTGCTTAACTAGCTTGCAGATGAGATCAAACACTGAAATATCAAAAATACCTTAAAAAGATGGCCAACACCAGCTCTGTCTTCTAACTTCCTGGTTTTTCTTTTCCTTAAGAACGTATGGCAGGCTTATTTTGACTGGCTTTCCATTGAACAGGCCTAGGCCTGGCGGGAGAACAAGCAAGGAAGGAGTAATCAGTTGTCGTGTCATCTCGGGGTGACAAAATGCAATCCAACCAGACAAAGGTAACAGCCTGCAACCTCTGTAACACCGAGCCAATGGGAAACCAAAGGAGGGTCTTGTGCACTTAGGGTATAAGTACTGTAATGCACCTGGCTCGGGCGTCTCTGTCTGGCAGACACCATTTTATAAGGCTGATTACAGCCTCACTTTCCTGATCTCCACCTTCCTGATCTACAAGTCTACATGTCCATCCTTCAGAAATTTAGCCAGGTGGGCTTGTTTCTCACACTTAATGACAAAAGTGCCTACTGGAGAAACAGAGGGATGACTGGATAAAAGTCTTAGCATTTTTACAGAAATCTAACCAGTGGATTCAAGTTGGTCAGAGTACTCTCTGACAGTTAGGTTGCTGTCTTTCTTCAGGAAGTAAGTATGTACTAACACCAATCTTGCTTTATTGAAACCTTGAATTCTAAGGGCAATGATCTGAGCCCTGCTTCTCCTGGTTACGTGTAGTGCAGAATATAAGGGAAAGCTGCCCCTACTTGTGAGTTATGATTTTAGTCTAACACCAAAGTCAATGTAAGTATCTTCTGGGGAAACATTATTTAGTTTTAAAATTTTAGTAGTCACATTAAGGTAAAAAGAAACAGGTGTAACTAATTTTAATAAAAATAATTTCAATTTAGACTAACCACAGTTCAAGTACCCAAAAGCCACATGTGGCATAGTGGATATAGTTTGGAAATCACAAATTTTAATAATCATGTAACAGATGAAAGAAGGGCCTCCTTGTAAGCTCTTTGGAGCTCCAGCCTCTAGTGGAACATGGCCCGACTGTACACTGAAAGACAGAATGGCTTGTACCAGCATCCAAGAAAACCACTTATATGCTGTTTTAAACTCCTGAAAAGTGAACCAAACAGGAAACTTAGCAGTGTAGTAGAACTGCAGGAAGCATCAGAGGCAGCAGGTCAAACAAGAAAATAACCAGGGGACAAGAGCACAAACTGATAATAAAAATCTAACAAATTTCAACTAGTGGAGACCATTATAGAAAAACCAAAGATATCATAAACAACTGGTTTAAGACAGTAAGTTTATACTCTAAAAAACAACTTTCTGAATATAAAATTTTCCTTTCCAGTTAAGTTGTGTTTTTTATTACAGCTTGAGAAGAACCTGAAAAAAACCCTATCCCTCAAAAGCCTCAAACTAAGTGTCTAAAATATCTGGGTCAAAAAATTAAAATGGAAATTAAAAAACACTCAGAGTAAAACACCAAGAAAGGGAGAACATATCATCAGGGGGATGGAGCTAAAGTGATACGTAGAAAAATGCGTCAAATACATATGAAAAACAAGGAAAAATAAATGAGTTAAGTTAGGGTCTCTGTCCCAATTCCTAGAGAGCACTGGTTTAGGAAGTCAGGGTGAATTTCTCGACAAGTCTTTTACACAATTTTCATGGAGGGATATATCCTAAATGCAGGCATCAGTCTGTTTTTTTTTTTTTTTTAATATGGCAAGTTGGCCACACACACACACACACACACACACACACACACACACACACACACACACCACTTTTTCCTGGTGACTTGAGATCTACTTTAAACAATGTAGAGGGGGTTGATTTAAACATTTACTTTTTTGTTTTTATCAGATATAGATAGGAGCAGAGTCGTTAAATTTGTAGTACTTAGAGCAGAAAAACAGAGCCAATATTAGTTCTTCTCTTTTTAAAAAAATCAAGCTTTACATTCTTTTTTTACCAACAGTCCCTTTCTTCTAGATAGTGCTGGGGAAAGGAACATGAAAAATACAACTCTCTAAAAAAATTAAAAACAACTCATATATGGAGTTCTTATCAGAATTCAGGGAGCCACTTTACATGCCCAAAAATGATACCCCTAATTTGCCTCAGACAGAAGAGAAATTTTACAGAATGGCAAATACCTTCTCAATCTTCTTTGCTCAAGAGACTACAGGCATAACCTTAAACAGCAACTAACAGCTAAAAAACATAATGCATGTACACAGGACAAATGCCAGTTAAATGAATTTACTATTACAAGTAATGAAAGCCTCTTTGAGAAAGAGATTAACTGAACTGTATTTTCTAATTACTGCAGCCTCCTGTGCATTAATATTGCTGCATTTCCTCCTGCTGCTCATTTCAAAGGCCAAACTATTTCCTCCATTTGCCAAGTTGTGTTTAAGACTCTTCTTTTTGGAAGAGGCCCCAAAACATAGCACAACTATCTGCGATGCTTCTCTCCAACAGTTCTCTGCCTGTGCTAAGTAACTTCTAGGGTGAGATTTTGACTAAACTGAGTTTTAATGAATGGAATATTTTACTCACTTTCTTGAGTTAAAGCAGAAATCACACCTCACTGATCAGATAATACCCTTGCACTGAGATGGGCTAAAGACTTGGCAGGACTGAAGGCGGCACACCAAACACTGCCACACTCAAACGTGAATAACAGTAACCACACTGTACCTTATACGGATTATCTAACTTAACTGTGACAACAGCTCTATAGGGTGGAGTATTTCCATTCCACAGAAAGAAAAGCAGAGGCTCAGGCAGGTCTACTGACTTGTCCAAGATTACAATACACACACATTTACTGAAGTATACCCAAAAAATAAAAATTATACACATAGAAAGGTATATAATGCAATAATCTGACACATGTATACATGTGAAATGATTACTATAATCAAATCAAAGCAATTAATATATCCATCACTTCTCATGGACACTCTTTGGAATGTGAGACCTTTTAAGGCATATATACCGAATGCTGTTGGGTTCAACCTCTAGCACCTCAAACAAATTTTACTTCTAGAAAATTGTGATTATTTAATTTGATACTATTAAATACAGTCACCATTATGTGTATTAGATCCCCAGGTAAGAAAAAAATACACCTACAATGACGGAAAGTCATGTATAGCATTATATATACTTGGTCAAATTTATTCTAATAGTTAACTCACACTGAAACATTTGGACATGTAACATTAAAATACCTGGATATTTAATCAAGTCTGATTCAAAGTTTTGCACATCAGCAGGTCACAAACTAAATTCACTTTGACTATCAAAATTTTTATCAGTGAGTTTCTTAATTGATCCAAGTTAAAATGTGATAAATTACCTATCTATGACAAATTTTGGAGCAGTAAGACATTTTAGTAATTGTGTGTTTACTCTCTTTATTTTATCATAGAAAAAAAAAAGCCACAGGAAAAAGAGTTGGACCTACAATCAATCCAGTCTCCTGACTTTCAAACAGTGTTTCACATTTACCAAGCTGCCTCTTTCCCAATTTACCAAACATTATGCCATTGCTTACACATCATAGTCTTTCTCAGTGTCTAATCTAACATAACTTCCATGGCAAGAAGCTCATAAAGGGCTACAAAGCAACAAATTTGTGTTTCTTCAAAACGTTATACATAGAATTACCATATGACCCACCAATTCCACTCCTAGCTTACAGGCCCTGAAAAACTGACAAGAGACTCAAACAGACTGCGCATCAATGTTCACAGCAGCACAATTCCTGACAGTCAAAAGTGGAAATTAAACAATGCAAGTAGCTACAGACAGATGAATAAATAAATAAGACGTTCAAAACTACTTAAATATTGTCATAAAAAGAAATGAAATTCTGATACTTCATATAACATGAATAAAATCAGAAAATAAGCTAAATAAGCCAGTCACCAAAGGATACTGTATGAACCTACTTATATGAAATCTCTAGAAAAGACAAATTAACAGTGACAGAAAGTAGATTAGCTATTATCAGGAGTTGAGGTACATGGTAATGAGTTGCTTACTGCTTAATAGATACAGAGTTTACATTTGCAGCAATAAAGAATTTTGAAAATAGTGATGATAGTTGCACAACATTGTGACTATAATCCATGTTAACAAATTTTACACTAAAAAGTAGTTAAAATGCCAAATTTTGTTAAACTGTCCCACAATAAAAAGCTATTGTCTTAACAGAGACCTTCACACTTACTTTCCATCTTCAAAAAACTTAGCTCTAGAATCTTCTAGTTTGGTAATTATACAAAACAAATAGTTATACAATGGTAACAATAAGCCAGGCCTCATGACATAGGCCTAGAGGTTCACAACTTTGAGCCTAGCTTGAACAATTTAACAGTTTAGCCAGACCCTGTCTCAAAATCAAAAACCAGTACACTGTTTATGGGAATTCTCTGCACTATCTTCACAATTTCCCTGTAAGTCTAAAATTGTTCTAAAACACAGGTTTGTTTGTTTTTAAAGCAACCTGAGTTGCGAAGTTCAGCCCAAGTCACATAAAGACTCCTCCCACCCACCAACTCAGGGCCATTACACTGAGTTATTTGCCTGGCCAATTTTTTTTAGTTTGATTTTGAGACAAGGTTTTACTAAGTTGCTAAATAGCCAGGCCACCATCCTCTTGCCTCAGCTTCCCAGAGCACCAGAATTACACGTCTGTATCACCAGGTCTGCCTACAAAGCCTCCTTTAGATGCCTTCTAATGTTCTAAGAATTGGAGTAGAGGGAATAGTATGGAAAAAAGGTAACATTAATAAAAAAATAAGTTTACTATGCATCAAACCTTACCAGGGATCCTCCAGAGCAATTTTACTTTTAAAAAAATGGAACACATTCATACCTGGCCAAAACATTGTATCTCAAATTTCTTTTCATAATAAATCTGGTTAATATTAATGATTATTATGTTCTCTTATACCTTAGGGCTCATATTTGGCCCTGAAGTCAATGCAAATGTTGAGTTGCACATGCTAAATAATCTCTGAATAAACACGTAAATCTAGTATGTTTATCACACCTAAAACTCTGAATGAGAACATCAGTTTTTATGTGAAAGAACTGAAATTACACAATGTTGGTTTAGAAAAGAATTTTTTTCTGTTTTGGTTTAGGGTTTTTAATTACTTTTTTAAAATTTACATATCAAATCCCTTTCCCCTAGAAATTTTGAATAATTTTACTCCTTTCAAGCTATCATGCCAAGATGGCTAAACAAAGATAGATGTCTACTCACTGATCTTTTTGCCAGCTGTTAAACTGATTAGCCATAAGATTCATCCATTTACCCTATCAGTGGCATGTTTTTCAGCAGTTATAGCATTTATGTAAAAGAAGAATTCAAGAGGGACTGGAAGAATAGCACAGGGGTTAAAGCGCTTGCCTAGCAAACACTAAGTCAAGTGCTAAATACCTGAGTTTGATTCCCCAGCACCACATAAATTGGGTGTAGTGATGTACACCTGTAACCCCAGCACTCAGGAGGCAGACAGGAGGGCTGCTGTGAGTCCAAGGCCAGCCTGGGCTCCACAGTGAGTGCAGGACCAGGCTGGGCTACAGAGCTAGACCCTCTCTCCCAAAAAAAAGAAAGAAAGAAAGAAAGAAAGAAAGAAAGAAAGAAAGAAAGAAAGAAAACCAAAAACAAACGAAAAGAATTTGAGTCTTTGAAGCTTTAACCTTACATAAAAATTGTAAAAAATTGCTGATGCTGGCCCTCAGTAATAAATAGAAAAATCAGTCTAACAAAAATTAGCTCGGAAAACAAACCAAAGATATAGCTAGAATTTCTAATTTTTTGGTAATTAAATGCAAAACCAAACAATTTATACATGCTAACCATAGTTTATAAATTCTACAACTTCTCCTTTGTTATTTTAAGCCTCACCATAGGGCTTTGATCATCCAGGCCATGTAATTACCTTTAAGAAGCATGCTTAGGGTGTTTTCTGTACTACAGGTCCATACGGCATTTCTCTCTGTCCTCTTGGGAGTAGAACATCAATTGCTTTCAGCTAAATGCACTCACATATGAATATTTTAGTACAATTTAATGCTTCTATACCAACCCCAAAGGAACAGAGCATCAATTTGTGAACACAGTTCTTGTGGAGGTAAAAGCCACACTAGATAATGCAGCATGAACGCGGTTGTCAATCTTCAGCATTTTAGCAAGTTAGAGGGCAGCCCATAAATTCAGTCCCAGCTGTATACAAACAACTTTATGAAGTTTGTTCTTACAGACTCTTCAAAACTAGTGAATTTTCAAAAGAGAAGTAAGAAACAAAATTATTTGTCTTGGTAAAGTCTCCCAAAACTGCTTATTCATCTGGTAACACTAAACTGATTCTAGTCACTTAATCTCAGAATTATAAATGAACAGCTGGCCTGTCAGTAAAATACCGAAATACGGGCAAGATAACCCACACCCACCAAAAAGTTAAGTGGAAGAACATACTTCCCCGGCATTAGATACCATTATTCAATGACTATAATATGCTTATATGTTTGAATGATTAGGAAGGTAAAGGTCAGCATCATCAACAGATGTAATAGACAGCAATCCAGAAATAAATATAAAAAGGGAACTACTACCAAATACGCCAAGACCTAAACGTCATACTAATCAAATCCAAGTCATAGAATAAATCTGAAACTCTGAGGCTCCATAAATATTAACACACTAACCAAATCCAATGAATCAAATTTCAGTTAAAGAAATAACTCAATGCCTTTTTGCAATTCCAAAACAAAAAATAATCTAAAAATAGCTAAATACCTATCATCTGTAACATAGGCAGGCACAGTTTTAAGTGTCATATATAATAACTCATTCACCTGTTTTACATATACTAACTCATTTACTCTTTACAACTACAGTATGAAATAGAAACTATTATTATCACCATTATACAGTTGAGAAAACTGGTACAGACAGGGTGTTCTGTCTGGAGTTTAAACAGCAAGTAATAATGCTAAGAGCGGAATTCAGGCAGTCTAGCTAGAGAGTTAACCACTGTATGATATCATTTATTATATGAAAATTTTTCATTCCAATAAAGTGTCTACCAAAAACAGACAGCAAGCATCATACCCATGAAGAAACACTGGGAAATAAGGCACAAGGAACATTTAAAAATAAAGGACAAGTTTGGGGATTTAGTTGAGCAGTAGAACACTTGTCTAGTCAAGCACAAAGTAAATCCTAGGTTCAGTCCTTAGCATAGAAGGGAGGAAGGGAGGGAGAAAAGGTAGAATGGAAGGAAGGAAGGAAGGATGGAAGGAAGGAAGGAAGGAAGGAAAGTAGGAAGGAAGGGACCAAGATGTTTATTATGTACTTTATAGGTATTGTGTACTTTGCACACATATATATCACATCAACACTACAATTCCTTCTCTTCCCCATTTTTGGCCCTTCTATGCCCTCCCCATCCCTCCTAATTCCCACTATCACACTCATTTAGTTCTATAGGATGCCTGTATCCTGGGTTTCCCAAATCAGAGAAACCATGCAGTATTTTTTTTTTTTTTTTTTTGAGACAGGGTCTCACTCTGCAGCCCAGGCTGGTCCTGAACTCACTATGGACCTCAGGCTGCCTTGGACTCAAGGCAATCCTCCTGTTTCAGCATCCAGAGTGCTGGGATTAAAGGCATTATGCCACCACGCCTAGCTTATGTGATGCTGGGGAACTGAACTCAGCAAGTATTTTAACTGCTGACCCATTCTTTCAGCGCCAGTATTTAACATTTTTAATTTTCTGTGCCTGAGTCACTATTTATTTTGGTCCTAACTTGTACCTCTGTAGCAAAATTACAAAGCTATCTAACGCCGAAAAATAAAATCCTGATCATGGATAGAAAAGCAAATAAATACTGCAAGCATGTCACCTCTTTCCAAGTTGATCTACACATTCAATGTCCCTCACATTTCCTGAATATTTGTTACAAAACAAATAATGCAGAAATGTATTTGTTACAGACTGTACTATTTAAACTCAGAAGTCACTATTTAAATAAACAACTATCAGTAATTTGCATCACAGCATATATAAGGTGCTTATGAATCTGAATGAGACTATCTAGTCTTTTCAGCACCTGTATCTCAACTACTCTCCAGACAGGATCATATGCTATGCTCATATTATACAAATGTAAGCAAAGAGAATACAGTAAGACACTCATTTTAAGATCTTTTTCATATCACCACTTAGATTATGGTTCACAGCCATGTAGTTTCAGAGTTTCAGAAGCTGAGAAAACTGACTCTTCTTTGGATCTGCGAGCAAGCTCATCTGCGAGGTGGCTTCTGTACACCCTGACGCTACTGAACAACTGTCACACAACTGCTCCTAGCTCTCGCCACCAAGTCTTACATGAGCAATTCTTCAGTGAGTAAATGGCCTTGGTTATTAGCTGAGAGACATTTGTATTTATCACGAATTCTTAACGTATTTTCTCATTGTTTATTTACATTACAGTACTTGTTTGGAGCCAGATAGAAAAAATATTTTATACTACACAATTATCCTGGCACTGCATCTAGAAACAAACCAACTAATGAGTTTCATGTTATTTATATACCTAAGTGTATATACATATATACACACACGATACACGTTTATATAGAATGAGTATTCTGTGCACATATATATCACGTCAAAATTATAATCCCTTCCCCTCCCCGAATTGGTCCTCCCCCAACTCCACCCTTCCCACTAATTCCCACTATCACCCCCATTTGTTTTTTAAATATATATATATCATCTCCCCTTTTCTTTCTCACCCATTCACTCCTCTTTCCCCTTCTCTCTCCACAAAGTCCATCTTCTTACTTTCTTCCGGGTCTCTTACATTTTTTATGGTTCGGTTTTCTCACATTAGAGAAATCATATAATATTTAACTTTCTGTATCTGATTCATTTCACTTAGCATGATGGTCTGAAGGTACATCCATTTTCATAAAATTGACTCAAGTGTGTCATTCTTAATGGCAAAGTAATACTCCACCGCGTATATATACCATATCTTCTTTATCCAGTCCTCTGTGCTCAGACATACTGACTTCTTCCAAGATTTGGCTATTATCAATTGTGCTGTTATACAGCTGACATTCAGATTATCATCGCATCAATCAAATTTCTTATGCTAAACATACATCAAAGACTGAAAAAAATGAATCACTTCATAAATGAACTTGTTTATATCTCAAAAGTATATCAAACACAAATCAATAGATTTAATGGCATACTTAGTTATTTCAAAATGTTTTAAGAGTTCCTTCCCAAAAGGAGCAGGAAGAAATACGTAAGATCATTATCACAAATTTAGTTACAGAGCATGAAATTGAAACATAAAATTCAAAAGTCATACATAGAACTAACAGCTGAGTTCTTAGCCACTGAACTAAGTCTATGTGATCTTTTATATTTGCAACTCAATAAAATCCACAGGGAAAAGACCCTGAGAAACTCTTGGGTTTTTTTTCCTCCTCCTCCTCTTCCTCCTCCTCCTCCTCCTTCTTCTCATCCTCCTCCTTCTTTTTTTTTTTCTTTTTGGTTTTTGTTTGTATTTTTTTGAGAAAGGGTCTCACTCTGTAGTCCAAGCTGATCCTAAACTCACTATGAAGCCCAGGCTGACCTTGGACTTAAGGTAGTCCTCCTGCCTCCACCCCCTGAAGTGTGGAGTATAGGGATTACAGGTACAGGCATGTGTGTGCGACCACACCCAGCTTATGTGGTACTGGGGAATCAAACTGGGGTACTTAGCAGCTGACTGGGCATTTGCTAAGCAAGCTATTTAACCACTGAGCCATTCCTCCAGTCCCTCTTACTGTTTTTAAAACTAATAATATCCCCAAATCAAAACCCCTGCCTCTGCCATTCCACCTGTAAATATCTCTACACATCATACACATCAAAAAAGTTTCACAAATTAAGATTTTATACCAATTCCCCATGTTGAATATAATTGTGTTTTGCAAACTAATATACTAATAAAATAGTAATTATAGGGGCAAGTTCCACAGATTTTATGAGAAAGCTGATACTATTTTACTAGGCTACCAATAAAATGATTTTTATCTATTTTTTTGTTACACTTTCTTTTTAGATGTTTCTTTTTCTCCATGTTCTCTGGTTGCTGCTTGTTTTTCTCTCTCAAAGATTCTTTCAAGTATTTTCTGCAATTCTGGTCTACTGGTCACGTATTTCTTTAGGGATTCGTGGTCATGAAAATTTTTTACTTCCCCTTCAATTTTCAGGGATAATTTTGCTGGATACAACAACCTGGGTTGACATTTGCTGTCTTTTAAAACTAGAAGAATTTTTCTCCAGGCTCTCCTGGTCTTTAAAGCTGGCATTGAAAAATATGCAGTAATTCAAAAGGCCTTGTCATGGTAGAATAATGTCTGTTTTTCTCTTGCTGCTTTTATGTTGTATTTCTGAGGTGCTGATTATCATATACCGTGGTCTCATTGCTGCACTGGCTATTTGGTGTTGTGCCTGATAATTAATTTCTTGACCTAGATTCAGGAAATTTTCTTATATGACTTCAGTGAATAAATTCTTTATACCTTTGGCGCTATCTTCTGCTCTTTCTCCCACACCTATAGTTCTGAGATTGGTTCTTTGAATCACCCATCATGCATGTATATAGCTACTTTGCTCATTTCCAATTCCGGAGTTATGCCTGATTATAGTATTTGTTTCCTCAGCCTTGTCTCCAAGGTCTGAATTTCTGTCCTCACAATGTTTGAGTCAACTTCCTTTGCTTTCAAATGCATTTTTCATATACTGAATTTCAGTTTGATTTCTTTTCAAAATTTCCACTTCTCTATCACAATGTTCTTTCATAGCTTGCATTTCCTTATTTACCTCAGCCAATTTTTTCTTTGTGGCTTCTATGTGCTCAGTAAGCTTTGTATTCATTAGGACCACCATTTGTTTAGTAAGTTCCTCTTTAAGCCCTTTGATCATTGCTTGTATTTCTTTAAGAATATCTTGTTTGAACTGGCTGTTCGACTCGTTAATTTGCTTTTGACTTCTTTCCCTATGAGTTCCATATTTCAGGGCCCATGACGTTAGTTTCTGGGGTCTCAGGCATCTCTGTGTGTGTCCTGTTGCCTTGTCTTCTTCCCATTTTCTACTGTTGAGGGACTTCATTTTAAGAGCCTAGCCAAGAGGTTTCTTTGAATGGGTATGATGGTGTGCTGGGGGTGCCAAAATTCCTCTGAGTTTTGTGCTTGAAGTAGGCAGTGAGGGAGGACCTAACATTCCTACGGCATCCAAGGTATCATGATCACACCCAGGCCCCTTAGCAAAGCTCTCCCATCTGTCTTTGCTTCCCTCCTCCAAGGGCAAGGATCTCCACCCTCAGAGGGGCTCCCACTTCAGTGCCTTTTTCTCCTTTCCACAACTGACTCTTGTTCCTGTTTCTTCCTAGGCACTGTTTAAGAGTGATCCCAAAGACTGACGTGCTCTTCTGAGCCTGCTTTTACTCTAAACAGTTCAGTCTCGGTATTTTTTAAAAATGGTTCCTACTTACATCACTGCCTGTTACGGCTCCTGATCTTGGTTCCGAAGGCCTTTACCAGGGAAAGCTCACATTGCATTTGAAGTTTGCACTATCCGCAGGCTCGTTTCTGGAAGATGGGCTACCAGCTGCTGTCAATTCCTACTACTCCCAGATTAGCGCTTACCTTGGTCAGATGTTTCTGGGTCCAGGTTTCCTTCTGTCTGTGGATGCCAAGGGCTCACAGTTGCTCTCAGTCATCCTGGGGCTGCTGTTTTCCTCTGTTTCTGATGTGCCTTTGAGATTTCTGATCTTCCTGTGGTCTCCTTTCAATTGTTGGGGTGCATCTTCCTTTCTTGGCTAAGTTGAACAGGCTACTTTTAATTATAATCTCAACTTCTGATGTGAGTCCACAGGAATATATTGCATAGTTCTGTTACTTAGCCGCCATTCTGACCAGCATTCCTTGTCTTGGTCTGGCTTCCTGCAGGCCTGAGACAGGAGTGCAAAAAGGGAAGGGACTTGTGTCATATGGAAGACTTCATTCTGGGGATGAAGAGTATCGAAGGAGAAACGGACTAAACAAGGATGTGGTCTCCGTGAAGTCTAGATGGCCTGATCTATGGGGAGTCTTGGTGTGTGATCACAGAGGTATCTTCAACCTTGGGATTCTTATATAGGTATAAGACTTTGTGAGTGGGATGAAATTATTTGAGATTTTAGATGTACTAAGAATTAGTTACTAATTCTCTCTTTTCTGATAATAAACTATACACTTAGATACTGGGAAACTTCAGTATTTACATAATTTCTGAATAAATTTAGATAATGAGCTATATATATATTTCCAGTCAACATCCTAACAGTGGAGCTTGATGAATTCTAAAACTTCAAAGAAGGGGAGATAACTGACAATAATTAAGAGAAATCTTTAAAAATCACTATAAAGCTTTAAGTGTAGTACTGGTAAAATGATGGAACAACTGAACAAGAGGACTCCATAAAGAGCCCAGAAATAAGCTCATGCACATCAGTAAGCTTGATATATGAGGTGATGCTACAGACAAATGAAGGAGAAAGCAATAAATGGTGCTGAGAAAACTGGTAGCTATCCGGGGAAAAACTGAATACTTACTTCATACCAAACATAAAATGTCAAGTAATGAAGAATATAAACCAAACTGAGAAAAGCAAAGCCTTCAGAAAAAAAAATAGGTGAATATCTTTATTACCCTATCTTGAAAGATTTCTCAAGACACAAAAAGAACATTTCAAAGAGAAAAAACAGGTAAGGAGCCAGTACATATGGAGGGACACTGGACCCAGAGAACAAGGGACCACTGCCCCAAGTAGGTAAGAAGTGACAGCTTCACAGGACAGGTGGCAATGTAACCACTAAACAAGGGTGGTGACTTCCTTTGATATATGTAAGTACGTTGGGTTGTTGTTTTATATCATTTTTGCTTACAAAGAATGTACAGTAAATTTATTTGTGAAATAGAAGAAAAAGCCAATGTCTGAAAAAAAAGGGGGGAATGATACCAAATAAGGGGTTTTAAAAGCTGGTGACAATTTAAAATAGTGTAGCTGAAATATTAACAGAGAACAATCAAAGTCAGGTCAGGCAAATAGGTCTGTCGGGAACCACCTGAAGCTATAAAATCCACCTTTTTTTTTTTTTTTCCTGGACAAGCCTTTCTAATGTGTTCTAGGTTCTAGTTATTCTGCAGACTCTCTCAGAAAAACAAGGGAGCAAGTTAAGCTAGGAGCATTCTGCATACACATCACCCCACTACAACTCCACTTCTTGATAAAATTTCATTTGAAGATGCATTCTACAAATAAACTGCCAGTATGCAGTTTTACCCTAGCATAATAATGAATAGCACACAAATATATAAACAGCACACACACACACACACACACACACACACACAAAAGCAAATAAATTCGGCCCCTCATGGAAACGCACTTAATATTAGGCAATGGCCTATACTGAGGGACATTATAAAAAGTCTTATGAAACTACTGTCCTATTTACAGTAAAGGCATTGTTGAGAATGTCAATCAACAGCATCTCTTTGTAAGGACCCGAAGGATACCAAATGATTAATTATTATGTACAATCAGTTTGTTTTTATCTTCAGGACACTGATCAAGGCACTGATAAATAAATCAGGGTACTCATCTTGTTTTCCAGTATGAACTGGCTTCTACAAAACCTAAGGACAAATTTGTAGCCTACATCTAGAAAACAGAAAGGACCACAAAATTTATTTTATTCAAAATATACCAGGGCCGGAAGAATAGCATGATGATTAAAGCACGTGCATAGCAAGGCCCTAGGTTTGATTCCACAGCACAACATAAGCTGGGCAGGTGGTGCATGCCTATAATCCCAGCACTCAGGATTTCGAGGTCAGCCTGGGCTACATAGTGAAATTAGGACCAGCCTAGGCTACTAAGTGAGACCCTGCCTCAAAAAAAAATAGACTCCATTAGTATCGGCATATCTTTTCAATCTTTGTTTACCTTCCACTTGAGTTTTCAAGATTAGAACTACTATCACCACAAAGAAGTAAAGGTCAAATTCAGTAGCCAGATTGGGGCAGGAATGTTGACTAAGCATTTCTCTGAGCTTTAGGGACAAAGGACCTTCATAAGACTTAGGTGAAACAATTGAAAACTATCCCCTTATCACAACCCAGAAACTAAAGACTAAAGAGACATGGTAACTACACATAATACTTGATTCTTAAAGTAAAGGAACATTACTATGAGAAAGTTTACTAGGATAACTATAAAACTATTAATATTATGAAAAACTTGAATTGGAAAACTAATGAACACAGCTGTGAAACACAACATAACTGCAGTTTGGTTGCTTAAGAGATTTATTTCTGTTAAGAAATACACAGATGTATCTTAAGTAAAAAGAGCCATAATGTCACTTACTGTCAAACAATTCACAAAAAAAATCTATGTATATATGTACATACATATAGTATTATTTTTAAATTCAATTTTGTAAGTTCAAATTTCCAAATAAAAAGTTAACTAAAAATAAAGAAGATGTCTTTGTTATAATAGTAAGCTATGGACTGATCAGTATCCAAATACTGGGGCTGAATTCTTGCAAGGAGCATGAGCCAGTGAGAATTCTAGGAACTATTCCACATATAGGTGGTCAGTAACTTTCATATGCATAAGTTATTGTGAATGACAAAGTATTTAAAAGCATAATTAAATTCACAAAATCTTTTCAGTATTACCTATTTTCTTGATTAATTTAAAAGTAAAATTTTGTGAGGATAACAAAATCCGACTTTTTGTGTGACCTCATTTAAAGTAGCAAACTTTTTACTTCTGTCAGAAGAACAGTGGTCATGCTTCCCAAAGCTATTATGAGATGGCAAAAAACAAAACACAGAAATTTTTAATAATATAAAGTTGAAAGGAAAGGGAATAAAAACAGAAAGCAAGTTTTAAACAATTCAAGAGGGTCCAATGGTAGGAATGACAAATTTCCTCCAAATTAAATAAGGATAAAAGAAAACAATGCATTCAGCTTAAAAACAAAAAAATCTGCATTAGTGCTGGACAAAGAATATGTGTTTTACCAGACAATTCAAATGGTGCAGTGGCGGGGATGTCCACAGTGTAATTCTTGCCAATTCTGAGCTATGGCTGCCAAAAACCTAATGCAACATTAAGGAGCATTAATTAAGATATTATTCAGGGAGACAGTAATCCAACTCTGCACTAGTCTGAGCACATGTGAAGTAATGCATTCAGTGTGGAGCCTTTGGATTTCTGCTTAAGGTCCCAAGGGAACACAGCTTGTATAGACACGTATCCTGCTAACATAACTGTAATATTTAGTTAAAGTACAGATAGTTAAAATACAACACAGACAGGTAACATCTGAGGAGCCAGAGTTATGCAGGGAAGGGTAGTTTATTGACATGAATTCAGCATATTATTTCCCGTTTTCACTTGGGGCATTTGCAGATTCCCGAGCAAAAGCCCTTCAGAAGACAGTCACTTTAAATAAAAACCTGTAACCTCTGTGGTGGAGGAAAATACAGAGAAGATGGTATTTGGGGCTGCCTTATTAGCTAGAAAGTGAGGGAAAAGTTCTGGAGAGGAGAGATCATAGAAGGAGAGCTACAAACTGTGCATAAACTTCACCTAAATCCTGGCTGTATCTCCCAAGAGACATGTATGAAGTAGACTTTAAGCCAAGTGTTAGGACTAAATGAGCTGACCAGAGGAACACAGTTTGGAATTTTCAGCCATGTTAAATGCCTAATAAAAATTAGTATTAATGGAAATATAATCCACAATTTCTACAACATATTACTTAATGTCTGTACAATATAATCTAAAAGTATTCAGCCAGCAATTCCCAAAATATGGTCTAGATATACCTGAGAACCCTAAATCTCAGAGTCTACTATTTTCATAGTAGTACTTAAATGTTATTTATCCTTATTTTCTCCTTCTCTTACAAGTATACATATAATAGAGTTTCTCAGAAACTACATGAGTTTTGAGAAACTCGCCACTTTGGCAGCTTATAGAATGTATGGCTACTGTATTTTTGTTTCTTAAAAATTTTAAGATGGACCCTAGAAGACATAGGGACAGAAAGGATTTTCTGAACAAATCACCAAGTGCACAATTCATCTCAGCAAGAATCAACAAATGGGACTACATTAAATTGAAAAGCTTTTGCACAGCAAAAGAAATAACCAGCAAGGTGAACAGACAACCCACAGAGCAGGAATACTCCCCAGTAACTCACCAGATACTCACCAGTAACACTTCAGACAAAGGACTAATATCTAGAATATACAATGAACTAAAAAACATAAAACCCCCTAAAATAAATGGTCCCATCAAGAAGTGGGCAGCTGAAATAAAAAGAAACTTCACAGAAGAAGTCCACATGATCAACAAGCATATGACAAAGTGTTCTTCATCACTGGCCATCAGAAAAATGCAAATAAAAACAACGCTGAGGTTTCACCTCACTCCAATGAGAATGGCCTACATCAAGAACTCAAAAAAAAACAGTTGCTGGTGAGGGTGCGGAAAATAAGGAACTGTACTACACTGCTGGTGGGAATACAAGCTAGTACAACCATTATGGAAAGCACTCTGGAGGTTCTTTAGAACGCTGAGAAAGGAAATTCCATTTGATCCAGCTATTGCCCTATTGAGCACGTTCCCAAAAGAAATAACATCAACATACCAAAAAGACACATGCATATCCATGTTTGTAATAGCACAATTCATAATAGCCAAATCCTGGAAACAACCTACCTGACCATGCATACAAGAATGGTTAAAGATGTGGTACCTATACACACTAGAATACTATGCAGCCATAAAGACAGATGTGAAGCATCTGAACAAAAATGGGGCTAGAATCAATAATGCTCAGTGAAATGGACCAAGTACAAAAGACTAACTATAGATGGATGTCCCTCTTATGAAACACACAAAAATAATAACATAAAAAGAGCCCAACATGAATGGCAGGGTAGAAAGAGAGGCAATGGTCAAACAGGTAAGGAGTGAATCCCTGAAAAAGGGGTGGACATAGACACTCACTAATTGGTTCTATGTGTTACAGAATTTGGAACTCATGTACTTACCAAAAAAATGTTGAATTTTATATAATGTAATTTTTTTACCACAATAAAATTATTTTAAAAAGTTAAGATGGGGTGTCTTGACCATAAATATGTGTGTGCACATACATTAACTCAGCTGGTTGTCTGTACAATATAGCAGTTCACACTCTTTAACAGTTTTAATTATTAATTTCTGTAGTCTCATTATTGTCCAATAAATCAGTATTTGAAATGCCAAGTGTATTCTTGTGCTTGCAGGGAAACACTAGAAGTACACTTTCTTATATGGAAAAAAGCATTTTAAATTTTTTATGTTTTTAATCTTTACAAAACTTTCAAGTATTTAAAATTTTTCTCTATAACATATTTATTTATTTATTTATTTGCAGTGCTAGGAGTTGAACCCAGAGCCTCTGAATTGAGCTATATCCCCAGCCACCTCCATTTATTTCTATTTTTAATTTTTTGAGAAAGGGCTTGTTAAATTGCCAAGGCTGAACCTGAACTTGCAATACTTACAATACTTTTGTCTCAGCCTTTCAGGGAGCTGATACTACAAGACATACCATACCCAGCTAAACTGTTACTTTAGATTTTTGATATTATTTATACTAAGATAAAGATAAAGCACTTTTCAACCCACAGCTTCAACATCTATAGCAAAAGATGCTAAAAACAATAAAACTGGTAACAGAGTTCTCTAATGGATGGAAAAGGATCTATTCTGAAAAACACTGCAAAATTATAAAAATAATTATAAAAATACTATATAAAACTAATATAATTAAAGTCACCTTTCTCATGGCTTTCATGTTAGTATTCACCTTGCTCTGAAAGGCTTAGTGTAGTTTAAAGAAGAAACAACCACATCTATTTTGAAAATAATCATTCAGAATTAACAGAAAAATAAATCAGACTTTATCTTAAACAGAGATGTGATGAGCTCAAAAGCAGTTCGGTCAACTTCTTTGCAAGCTAGAAAAGGCCATGGCGGCATCTTGTTATTATATTTCATTGTCCAGAGAAGATTAATAAAGGTACCTATTAATAAACATGTAGATTAAGAAAACTGACACTGCTCAATGCCTGCTAGATGAAGAATCAGTAGAAGAAATTATGGCACTGATACATCCGGCTGTGCAGTAGCTTGACGAACAGAAGATTTAGGTACAATATGAATACTAAGTTAACTTACCATCTGCAGAATTGTACTGCTGTCTCACAGACAATCTACAGGTACAACTGGGTTTACTGTTTGCTTTTATCTGTCTAGCATTAATCCTACCTAATCACTGAAGGATTTGGAAGGTTCTAGCACTCTAAGCAAGAACTTCATGCATGGCTACACCTCAGTGGCAAATTCCTTTATATGAATGTTTGGTAACAAATATAAGATGTGCTAAAAACAGCCAATGTACTACAAAACTTTTTTGAATCTCATGTTTTGTCCTGGAAAAACTGCATTGACCTATGCTCTGATGGCATAAAAAAAAAATGGTGAGTTAAACTACTACTGCCTTCATGTGAACCAAGGCAGCTGTCACTTGTTCTCCATAGCCACACATTCAGCTTCAAAAAAAAAAAAAAAAAGCTATTCCATTTAAGAATGTCCTTGATGGAATAGTAAGAATGACTGATCTCATTAAATCTTGACCTCTGGGTATTCATATCTTTAATATTCTGTATGACAAATCAGGAAGTACCTAGAAGGCACTGTCTCTGCATACCAAAGCAGAATGAACTATTTTAAAGGAAAGCACTCATATGACAGTTTGAATTGCAAGGTGAACGGGCTACTTTTTATGTGAAACATCATTTTCTCTGTCAACAACATCTGTGCTTTTTAGAAGATATTTCATTGAAAATAAAGTGAACTTGTCAATTTTGACAAAACTACTGAAACTAGTATTGTTGAGGACAAAATCTGAGCTTTAAAGAAGTAACAATTCTAAAAATTCATTATCTATGATTATGAGCCTTAAAAACTCTTCTAATGAAGTGAATGGCGCTATTAGTGAATATAATTTTTCAATAATAAATGTATCAACATCGGGAAAACCTGCATAATTCAGTAAATCATCATTTTCTAAATGACCAGTGCAGGATGCCACAAAATAGTAAAAGATCCACTCAAAGAGTAATAAATATTAGACTTGAAAAGTTCACTAATATAAGTTCATATTCTATACTACAAATTTTAAGAAAACTACTGCATATGAAGTTTGGACTTAGTGCAAGACAGGAATTTATACAATACACAATTACCTGAAAAGGCAACTCTACTGAAATATTCCTTTCTTTTCCAACTATTAATATATATATAATGCTGGATTCTCTTTCCACTTGTCAATCAAACCAGTATATAAGGTGTGATCTAAATACACACTGAATGTTGAAAATTATTACATTTCAAGACACACTCATTAATTTCCACTCAAGATACTCCCCTCTTTCTGAACTTATCCCAGTTAGTGTTACTTTCTGAAGCAGTTCTGGAAGTCACTTTTCATGACTGTCTTGACAAGGCAGAATCTAAAATACGGTGAACAGTGCTGTTAAGTACCATTCAATGGAACGGCAACCCTGTAAAAACATTACGGTGTGTCCTTATCCACCTTACTATACCTGACACAGTGCAACTTCTGTCTCCTTCCCAAAATCAAAATGTCTGTGAAAATTCAATGTTTTGAATTAATTCAGGCCATTAAGGCAGACACAACAGCAACCAAAGACTCAAGAGGACTTCCAGAATTGCTTCAGAAAGTGGTAAGAAAAATAAAATAAACTGTGTTTGAGGCACAGGGAAATATTTTGAAGAAGATTAATAACAATGTACTATCCTGTAACAAATTTAAAAAATAAACATTTACTATGTCATTGTATCACACCTCACAAAACCCACTGGAAGCAGAGATGAGAATCTAGCCATCTTCTTGAAGCCAGATATTAAGCTGTAAAAGAATACACAACATTGATAATTTAAGGAAGGAAAGAGTTATTTAGCTCACAGTTTCAGAAAGTCTTTCTCAGTCCATTCATGGGTGGCAAACAACAGTGGAAGCACAGGGCAGGAAGGGTCTGTCACAGCAAACTGCTGCTCACAGCATGGCAGGCAGGAAGCCAAGTGAGTGCGGAACAAGTGCATGTCTAGAGGGTAAGTTTAGGACGAGAGCTTTCCCAGGAAGAAACTGAGCCAAGGTTTCTTCTTCCTTCTTTTATTAGTTCAAGCTGCTAAGTGGGCCATCACAAGTCAATCACACACACCTGAAAGCTCTGCCCTGCAGTTTTTCCTAATCTCAACAAACTGACATAACCCCTCCAGGTCAAGCCCCAAACATCTTCCCCTTCCAGTCAGGCCCCATCTCCCAACAGCACAGAGTTCCATAGGTATCCCACTGCACCCAAATACATGAGGCTTTCGGAGGGCATTCCAGATTCAAAACATAACACAAGCCAAAATTGTAATTTCTAATACAGTAACTATCAATAGTTATGACATACATAAACCGAAGTTCTACGGGAGGCCCCAATAACTTTTAAACATAAAAGGTCTTAAAAAAGAAAATCTGAGAACCAATGTGAAGTAGAAAAGAAAATGTTAAATACAATCAAAATTTTAATACAATCAAAAGAGACTAGTCTTGAAATGTTCCAAATTTGAAATCAGCACACAAGAATTTTTAAAGCAGCCAGTGTATATATTCTGGTCAAGGATGTGTTTGAGAAAAGATATCTGTAGTAACTGAGTTAATAAGAAATAAGAACAGAGAAATAAAAATTTTCAAAAACAACCCAATGCAAATCTAGAACTTTAAAAGACAAAGACCGAAATAAAGTACCTGGCTGAATTTAATAACATACTAAAAATTATGGAAGTGTCAGTGACTTCAAATATACCAATACAACAAAATAGGTTATCCAATCTTAAGAATGGAGAGAAAAAAAATTAAAAGAAAACCCAGTATAAGTATGTAAAAACTAGCGCACCAGAATAAAAGTAGAGAACAACATGGGATAAAAAATATTAACCTACAACTTCCCAAACGTGATTAAAACTTACACATTTGTGAAGTTCACAGTGCTACGCAGGGTAAAAGCAAGGAGACATACCCCTATGCACATTATAACTAAAGTTCCAGAAACTAGAGGCAAAGGAAAATTTGAAAGTAATAAGAAAAAAATTACATGAGAACAATATACCTAATAAATGAATTCTCATTACAAACAAAAGAGACTAGAAAACAATGAAACAGTATGTGCAAAGTGAACGAAGGAGATCTGCCTGAAATTCTATATCCATAAAAATATCTTTTAAGAAAGAAGATGTACCAAAGATATTCTCTGATTAATGAAAACAATTCAGTACCACTATACCAGCACTAATGGAAATGAAGTTCTTCAGACTGGAGAGAAATGATGCAAGAAAAAACTCAAATATTCAAATAGAATGCGAACTACCAGTAATGGTGAATCTGGGGGTTGATATAAAAGGGTACATTTTACCATATCTTATTTCTTGGAAATGCACATGAATATCTCACACAAAAACTATTATTAAGGAAAGAAATACCAAAAAGGAACAGAAAGAAACAATTCTCAAGGCTCACAGAGTCTCAGGAGTACTACATGTTTCCATTACACAGAGAACTCAAAAAGGTACTGCCTCAGTAGACAGGCGGTTAGTCTTACAAAGACTTTTGCTTTGTCCCCACATTATAAAGTTTAAGGCAAAATTCCAAAGGATCAAATTATTGGAAGTAACTTCAACTATATTACAGAACAAAGCTCAAGAATACTTACAGAAAAGCAAAAATAACCAGCATTCACCAAAGTAGAGTTCATTCTTTACAATATCTGGCATACAAAAAAATCACATGTGAAACCTTCTAGTAAAATAATATCCATGATGAGAAGAAAATTAAACTCATATCAATCCTAAAATGAAAAAAATATGAAAAAATCAGCAGAGATAATAAAAGCTTTTATAGTTATATGCCAGGTGTTCTAGGAGCTTAAAAAACGGCTTGAAAATGTTAGGTAGATACACAGTAAAAAAATTAAAAGGCCCAAATTAAACTTCCAGAGATAAAAAATATAATATCTATAATAAAATATACTGGATAGAATTAAAAACATATTAGAAAATATAGGAAAATGATTAGTAGCTGGGTGTGGTAGTACAGGCCTGTAATCTAAGCACACAGGAGACAGGGGCAGGAGGATTGCTGTGAGTTCCAGGACAACCTGGGCTACACAGTGAGTTCAGGACCAGTCTAGACTACAAAGTGAGATGTTGGCTCAAAAAAACAAACAACTGAAAAAAGGAAGGAAGGAAGAAAGGAAGGAAGGAAGGAAGGAAGGAAGGAGGGAGGGAGGGAGGGAGGGAGGGAGGGAGGGAGGGAGGGAGGGAGACATTTCAAAAGGAAGATAACTGGCAGGCTAGTAATTTAACAGCTGTCCTGTAGTCTTCAAAAACTCATTATGAAGTAAAAGATTGGGGCTGGGGGTGCTTAGCACAGTGGTTAAAGTGCTTGCCTAGCATGCATAAAATAAGCCAGGAAATTCTAGCACTTGGGAGGCTAACGCTGGAGTTTTGATTACTGTTGAGTTCAAAACTAGCCTGGGCTCCAAAGTGAGTTGAAAACCACTCTGGACTATGTAAGAGGATCCTGTCTCAAAAAAAAAAAAAAAAAAAAAAAAAAAAAAAAAAAAAAAAAAAAAAAAAAAAAAAAAAAAAAAAAAAAAAAAAAAAAAAAAAAAAAAAAAAAAAAAAAAAAAAAAAAAAAGAAAAAGAAAAAGAAAAAGAAAAAAAAAAGATTGAGAAACTAAGAATGAAGGACAAGTATATGAAATACATGATTATAAAGTAGACTCCTTTGCTACAAAGGACCTTGAGATAATAAACAAAATCTTAATGAGTTCTGATAATTAGATGGCATTATGCACTAATGTTAATGTTCTGATTTTAAAAGAGGTATTGTGATCATGCAGGAAAATGTTCTATACACACAGTATTTGTGGGAGAAACAATGTCATTAGCTTACTCCTAAATGTTTCACAGAGAACATATTCATTCTGTATTTGTCAAGCTGAGACTGTTTCCAAAAAATGTTTTTAGAGCCTTAAAAAGCACATATAGGCCCAAATATGTACATTCCGTGGATAATCTGAGTTAATAAATAAGCATTCTACAGAAGAGTATGATTTACGTTAAAGTCTTCAAAGCATTTAATATATTTAACTTTCTGATTAAAAAATTCAATAGCTCTATATTTGTAAGAGTAATGCTGAATAAAGCTGATTACATGCAATTTATTTCCAACATGAGAAAGGATACCACCAGTCACTCCCTTTCACTCTGTTATTCTACTTAATAACCATAAATGCTCTCATTCTGTCAAATAAAATTTGTCTGTCACCTGAGAGTATACCTCTGAACTTCTGGTAGAAGTATTTTTGATTAGGAAGGTTGATCTTTTATGAATTCAGGCCTGAAAATGGCTACTCATGTAAAATTGGACAAGAAAGATTTCCACAAGAAATATATGTGTACCACACCTAATTAAGTGCCACAGAAAGCTCAAGCTCATCTGCTCAATAAATTCACTTTCACAGCTACACTAATGCGGTATGACAAGCAAGTAGGTCATACGGTGTTTTTACTTAATTTATGAATAGTTTGAGAGCTTATATTAAGTTTTGAGATCTTATCTGTCTTCAAATAAGCTAAATAACACAAAGGGCTGAAAGAAGAAAGACTGCTTCGCCAGACTTCAAAACACGTTCTGCTTATCAAAAGGGACTGAATGAGGGAAGGCTTAACACAAAAAAACATTTACCGTACATATTTGACCAAAAAAAAATTGTATCTAGATAATATAAAGCAGGGGTCCCCAACCTCCAGAGCACAAATACCTTAGAAGATGCTGGCCTTGAAAGGACCCAGCGAAGCTCCGCCTTCTGTAAGCACCGCCCCCCCACCCCCATCAATCCCTCTCCTATTAAGTTCTAATACTGCTGCTGACCTGGCAAGGGGCTGGAGCTTTGCTCCCCACACCGCACTCCCCTCCAGCTGCTGCTGCCATTTCAAAGCTACCCTCCTACAACATACTGCATGACAAGTACTGTGGGACCCTGACTAGCCCAAGGGATAATGTAAGGGAGAAGGTGGCCCCACCCCAATGGAGACCAGCAGGGATGGGGACACTCCCTCCTGTCCCAGGCCCAGGAGGCCCGTAGCTCAAGTTTCACTCTACTCAAATCCCCAAGGTTTCAAAAGACCCGCTATGCAAATTGCATGCCTTTCAGACCCCAAACTTCCTCCAGAGAACGACCTGCACCCTACAACCCTGGCTAACCCTCCTCCCTCCAACTGCTTATAAGCCTGTTCCTGAGGACAATAACAGGGACCCCAAGACCCTGACAAAGTATTTCTCCACTTCCCTCATAACTCCCACCATCCCTGGTATTGCAAGAACAGTCTTCAACTAAACCAATCTCTGATGTCAGAAAAGCTGGGGCCCACTGAAAGCATTCTTTCAAAAAGAAAAATCTTAATAACATTTTAAAAGGGCAAAAAATTAAATATGTATTTCAAAACAAACTTCAAAGACAAGCCTTAGAGATTTTGGACATTTTGAAATTCTGAGTAGGTAAATCATAGGCTGGACAGAGACTTTTTTTAGTGTACATGATGATATTTTGTTTTGAAATAATAAACATTGTTTTGGGTTACATAAAAATGTATTTTCTTCATGCAAAACAAGCTGAAAATAATTGAAAGCTTACAGTACCAAACCCCATTTGAAACTTAAGAGTACCAACACTCACTGAAAACTTATAGTATGAACTTACATATTAACAATCATTAACCAAAATTTTCTACTTTTCCTTTTTAAATTTTGGAAAGATTTAACTGAGGAATATCTAGTATCACTAATCAATATGAAATTAGAACTTTCCAAAATTCATGCAACTCTACAAAATGCAGAAAGAAACTAGGTATTCAGGAAGATGTAAGATTTAAGTCATTCACAGCCCTCAGCTGCAAAATCCTGTGTTTATTGAAACAGGTTCAGTGTTCCTGTTAATTTATACCATAAAGGCTTTCTGGCAAATGTTATTAACATGAACTTATAAAATGTAGTTAATAATAAAATAATGGATTGAGGATATAGTTCTGTGGTAAAGTACCTGCTTACCATGCACAAAGTCTAGCGCTCAAAACCCAGCACCACATGCCCACACATACACACGTATCTACACACACACATACTAAAATGTTGTCTTTATAAGTTTTATATTTTTATTAGATGATTTCAACTGATACAGTATTGCCTTAAAATTTTTCAGAAATAACCCTGGATTTAAGAATTACTAAGCATTTCACTGAGATCGAGAACTACCCAGACCTTGTGAGAAGGACATTCACCACAACAATGGCTAACCACTTAGCAATACTGAGTAAGATATAAATCACGGCGATTATTGTTCACAAATACATACAATGCTTATCTCCACATAATTTTCATGTCATATTTTTATTTCAGTACTTACTGGTGCTACGATTTTTCCTGTCTGGCCAACCTGCATGTCATTAGGAACGAAGCCAGCATCAACAGCTGCCCGGGATGCACCAACTAAGGAGAAAAAATTGCCATTATTTTCCAAAATATGTTATTCACTAGTAAGATATTCACTATAATTGCAAATAAAAATACTAACCGAATACAACTGGAAATTTATTTTATTCTGGGATTCCCCTTAAATTGTATTTATTAGTACGCATTTATAATACATAATTATGACATTCAACTGGAAGAAATGGTTTACATACATATGGCCCCGTTTTCTTCCTGCTGCCCATTTTATTTATTTTTTTCACCATTTTTATTACTATATGTGATATACAGTGGTTACAATGGGACTGAGCTGGAGTATTTTGTGTACATACATATCACATCAACATTACAGGACCTTCCTCTCTCCCCTTTTGGTAAATATAGTATCTTAACCGTTTTCACTTTCCTTTTTCCAGGTCTCTAGACTTACTTTTGAAAAAATTCCTGTCACTAAGAATTTTAAGTACTAAGCATTAGTGCATTTTTCAAGAAAATATCTTCTACAGATTTCAGATTTTCAGTTTGGCTGAATTCTTTTTTTCTTTGTTTTGAGCCAGGGCCTCATTTCTTCCCAAGCTGGACTCAAATTCTTTTTTTTTCCCACTATGTTTATAAATACACATATGTAATACAGTGTTTACAATGAACTTGGGTATTTTGTGCACATATGTATCATATCAACTTTACAATCCCTTTACAATCCCCTCCCTCCCTCTCCCTATTCCTTCCCCCACTCCAGCTATTACTTCATGTGGTTCTATAGAATGTCTGTGTTCTGGGTTTTCCAAGTCAGAGAAACTATACAGTACTTAACAAATTAATCTTCCACACCTAAGTCATTTCACTTAAGTCACCATTCTAACTCAGCTTCCTATTCCTTGAATGGGTTGCAGTGGTTAAATCTTGATGCCACTTCTCTGAATCGAACCAATCTCTTTATTGGGAAATTTACCAAAAGTTTTTTTTCTATTATTTTGCTATATATTTGTTGCTATTCTTAAACCTGGCCTTACCCACCAGTTTACATTAGAAAATAACTACAGGCATGTAGATCAAAAAAAATAGTAAATTTGGGAAAGAAGAAAAAATGTTAAATTTCAAATGCCTTAGCTGAATACTGGAAGGCACATATTTGTACATTCCCAGGGTTATCTTTACATCAATCAGTTTTCTTAGGATAAATTTTCATCGGTGACCTAATAAGTGAATTGCTACAATAAAACAAAGTTACAACTATATCACATTGCTACATTAAATGAACTTAAATCTATACCACATAAATATATTTAAAGTAACTTAAAGTAACAGATTTGAAGGTAAATTTAGTTATTTCAGAATTTTTTAACTTTCATAACTTATTTACTCTTATTTCACTGATTACTAACATTCTACTAGATTTGGTTTAAAATTTTTATCTGTCTATCCAACCATATATTAGTGCATTTATATTCTTAAGAGATTTTATGTCAATTCCCCATGTTGCATTATTAATTAGTAATTATCCTATTTTGCACACTACTATACTATTACTAATAATAATGTTGTGGGGAGATTTCACTGATTTTATAGGCAATACAAGAAATTAGAGAAGAACACAACAGAGATATAAAAAAATTGAATGCAGATATTCAGGAAGTTAAAAAACACACAGGAAATAATAATCAACCACATTAAACATCTTCAGAATAGAATGTCAGACCTAGAAAATAAAATGACTGAGCTGCAACATACAGGCCATGAAGAACACAAATAAGAGAGAAAGCAAATCATTACAATGGCTGACAAATGATTCAAAGAGAAACAACCTCAGAATTACGAAAGTCCAGAAGAAGACTGAGGACAAAACAAAAGGCTTAAAGCACATGTTTAATGAAATTATAGAAGAAAATTTCCCAAATCTAAGAAAAGAAATGAACATAGAACTATTGCAGGCATATAGAACACCAAACAACTTTGATCAGAAGAGATCCTCACCACAACACATCATAATTAAAATAATGGAAACCCAACACAAAGAGAAAATACTAAAAGCGCTAAGAGAAAAACAGAAGGTGACCTACAAGATAAGCCCATCAGGATAACTTCAGACTTCTCAATTCAGACTCTAAAAGCCAGGAGATCATGGAGCACTGTCATCCAAGCACTAAAAGAACATAAATGCCAACCAAGACTGCTATATCCAGCAAAATTATCTTTTAAATTAAAGGGAGAACTTAAAACTTTCCATGATAGAGACAGCTTAAAGGAATTTGCAGCCACTGAGCCAGTATTGCAGAGAATACTTTTAGAAAGTGAAAAGGAGGCCAGTGACACCAATGACCCCAGAGAAAAGGTCACAACAGCTAGAGAAGAATGAGCTGAGAAAAAAGTAAGGCTATGCACAAAATTAGGGATGAATTGACAGGTAAAAGGAAAAACCAAATAGGGAAAAATGTTAATTATTAGTGAAATATGAGTGATAAATGTATGAAAGTCAAAAAATCTGAAATAACTGAGCATAGCTATTTATCTATTACCTTAACTGTAGCATACTTATGTGATACAGACTTAAGTCCATTTAATGTAGCAAACTGATAAAGTCTTAAGCTCACTGAATGAAGCAATTCACTTTTTTGATGTTGAATTTGAGTTTATCCTCTTTGAGAGGCAGAAACATAAGCAGCACCAAAACAGCCTGGAGGAAAGGTAACATCTAAAGAGAAAATGAAATAAAAAAAGACTGGTAATTAAATCATCTGATTGATATACTTTTAAAACAGTACTAGTTCTTCTATAAAATCTGTGGGCTCAAATTCTTATGTTTAAGATACTCTCACACCTCAGTCTCCCAAACACATGAGGCTCTAAGGGTGTATTATGGCACCAAATTGGGCTTAATTCTACTTTTCATAAAACCTACATTATAATCTGTTTAGGATGTCAATATTCAGTGTTCTTTTATGTAACAACTTTACAACTTCAGAATATAGGTCCTACAATATCATTACACTCTTATGACCACATAAAGAGTTACATTTAATACAAGGTACACATTTAACCAATATTTGTCAGTAAATAAATAAATAAATATTTAATTGGCATTTTATCCTTATTCAACAGGAGTCACAAGAAATCCAGTTCTTGGAATAAAACCACCCTCCCTCAGGGTGACCCTCAGCCTCTTAATAACCAGACAGAGAGGTCAAGGAGGAACTACACTCACAGCCTCGCAGCATAGCTCAAGTCAACCAGAGGAAGCCCACAATGAAAAGCTGTGCTTCCTAACACCCCCATTTCCAGCCACACATGCACACTGACCTATTCCCATCTATTATTCCTCAATTCTGGAAGCTTTTACACACTGCTTCCTGGAACTCAGAGCACAACATCAGCAAAGCAAAATTCTCTTTATGTTCTTGTTCTAACTAAAATCTAACTATCCCCTAAGGACACAGATTCCCATGTGGCTCACTGCAACAACAGAGGTTGCTTTGTCAACCACCATCTCCATACCACTGGGCTTTGAGGGGGGACTCCTCATTGCTACTCTCACTGTTTCCCCTTCTCCCCTAAAAGCTTTCAGTTCTGAACCTCACATCATGGGACTATGTCACCCATTTAGTGCTTTAGCATCTACCAACCCCTCGCTCAATCCCCTTCCTTTCTCAGTATTTTCTGGCTTATAGATCATTAGCACTTTCTCCAAACAAGGCTTAATTTCACCGACTTTTCTCTACTTGTTTCCTGTTTTCAACTTCATCAATTTGTGCTCTAATTTTCATTATTTCTTCTATTCTGAATTTGAGTATAATTTTCTCTTCTTCTGGTTTCCAAAGGTAAAAAATTCAGGTGACTGACTTCAGATTTTTATTCTTACTGTTTTTACTAAATCAGAAAAATTGAACACATGTTCCAACACAAAATTTCTGTTCTGATTTTCCCGCCTTTCTTATCATTCTGCTTTTGATCCTTTCTCCTCCTCTTCCATAGCCTTCAGCCTAACAGCATCTACAGCTTAGTCCTGGGACCTCTTTTTTAGCTGAACTCACTACCTTGATTATCTTATCTAGTCTGATGGTTTCAAATACCATCTAAGTAAATAAAACTGATTTCCAAATTTATATCACCAGCCCAAATTTCCCAAATGAACTCCAATTCCTATACCAACTGATTACTGACATCTATACATGTCTCAAAATTTGATAAGCCCAAAAAATAAACTCTGAGCTGTCCCCGGAAATTGTTTGGTTTGAGACCCTCCCCATCTCAGCTAGTGACAACTACATCCTACAGGTTTCCAGGACAACTCCTTTTTTTTCATAATCCAAATTTAATCTGTCACAAAATCCTGATAGTTTTACCTTCAAATATGTATCCTAGATCCAGCCATTTCTTCTCATATCTAACTGCTACTATTCTGGTCCAAACTATAGAATCTCTTGCCTCCGAATTACATCTCACTACTATTGCACTACCCTCCCAGACCTTTATTCTAAAACTACAGCCAAAGTGATCCTTCCAAAATGTACTGGGTCAAGTCATCTTCTGCCTAAACCTTCTAATGGGTCCTCATTTCATTCAGAGGAATGCAAACTCCCCTATTATGGTTCACAAGGCCCTGTGTGATGTGGTCCCACTGTTACCTCTCAATCTCATTTCTTACCAATTTCCCTTTTGCACTTTCTATTCCAACACTGGCCTCCTTGCTATTCACCCAACACGCCAGTATGCTTCTTGCCATCCACAGGCTTTGCACATGTTACCAGTCCCTATACTTAAATACTTTCCCTCAGGTCTCCCCATGGCTGGCTCACTTCCACATATCTTTCAAACTCCGGTCAGACATCTTTTTCTCATTAAGGCCTATTATGACCACTTTATGTTAAACTTCCTTCCTTTTCCAATAACCTTCATTTTCCTTTTTTCTGCTCTATTAGTCTTAATGGCACTTACAAGCTTTTACCACAGAATATTATTTACTAATTTACTGTGTTTAGTGTCCATGGTAGAAAAATGACCCCTCCAATTTATATTCACTTCCTAATCTACCAAAACTGTCGGCATTCACTCTGTGGCGACAGATATGATATAAAGTTAAGGATCTCTGGACAGGAAATACATCCGGTATTATGTAGGTGGGGCCTAAACGCATCACAAAGATATTTGTAAGAGGGACACAGATAGTATTTTGATGTAAACACACAGGGAAAGCAATGTGAACACAGGCAGAGAATGAAGTTATGTGGCCAGAAGACCAGGGATATCGAGACAGCCACCAGAAAAAATAAAAGCATTCCTGCAGAGAGTATGGCCCTGACAACACCTTTAATCCAACACTCTATGGACTGCAGAACTATGAAAAAATAACCTCCTGTTTTTCTAATCCACCAAGTTTGTGACAACTTGTTATAGTAGCCAGAAAAAATGAATACATCTTATATAAATATGAGTATCACAAGGACAGGGGTTTTTATTTTGTTCACTGCTCAAATACCAAATACCGAACATCCTCAAATACTGATTACAGAGTCAATATCATGCTTTATACAAATAAAACAACTACTATTTCTAAGGGTACATATATTATGGGATAAAAAAGTGCAGGAAAATTGTAGAAAATTATACACAAAACTCTTAAAGCAACAGAAACACTACAACTGGCTTTTCTGTGTCTGTTCTAGTTAAAAGAAGAAATATCCATGCAGCAGTTTTATAATATAAAGAAATCAGTATTTCAGATTTTTTAAAAAATATCATTTCATTTTCATCAAAGCACTTTTATAAACAGGTTCTAACTTTCCTACAATTAAATGGAATATTTAAATAACCTTAAATTTGTTTGTACAAGACATTTATGTTAGCCCACTAAAAAGGAGTGAAGGAAACAGCAAATCTGAATCTGCGGTGGTACTGAAGCTGACATTTCGATATTTTAAAATTACAATAAATAAATAAATGACTAACATCTGGCAAATTTAAGCATGTCATAGTATCTCAGTGTGGTGGCACATGCCTGTAATCCCAGAACTCAGGAGGCTGAGGCAGGAGGATTGCTGTCAGTGAGTCCAGTGTGGATACATAATAAGTTCAGGACCAGCCTGAAATATAGAGCATGACCCTGTTTCAAAGAGTGTCACAGAAATACATAAAAATCATGTAGGATATATTTTCCTCAGTGAACACCATATTACTTATTTGGAGGCCTAAGAAAACTATTTCCAACAAAAAGAGAGCATCTCTTTATTAGGAAAGTAACTTACCTGCAGCATGTAGTTGATCTGCCAAGTCATACAACAACTTAAAGTTCTCTCCATTCTTCAAACCACGGCCTCATTTTTTAAAAAAAGATGAAAAAATAAGCATAATCTCCATTCTATAAAAATTATGCTACTTTATATACCTGAATGAATTTTTCATATTATGCCACTGCCATATTAAGCATAACCAACTTACCTATAAAATCTTTTCTAAATTATAAGCTTCCCCTAAAAAGGATTTAATATTGCTGCAATTAGCTAGTTAAGAAATAGTATGATCTTTAATACCAGTTTTTTTCCAATAGAATGAAAACTCTTTAATTGTAGGATCCCCATCTATCTAGGGTACTAATATGCCTGCTGTGTTTAGCAAAACTACACATAGTAGAGACTGAATGAAGCTACCTGAGTGGAAGCCACCCTATTAGACTTTAAACTCCCTGAGATGACGAACAGCCTGCCTGTTCTCTCAGACTCTGCAACAAGTCTATCACAGACATGCTCCATAACCATTTCCTGAATACATAAATAAACAAATCAAGTGCATCTTTTCAAAATTATTACTAAATTATTTCTTCTTACTGCCATTTGAAGTAGAAGCTGTTGGGAAAATTAATTATTTTATTTGATGCTTAATTTGGAAAAATTATTAAAATCATGCCAGCCATTATCTTTTAAAAAGTTAGGAGGCTATTAAAAAGTCTTAAAAAAATGAGCTCCCTATACAAGAAGAAATAATCTTGTGCATATTAAATGCTTTAATAACAAACAAAGAAATTTTCAAAGTTTTATCCACAGACACTTAGACAAGCCTGGAAGTCCTTCAAAGCAGACCAAAGGAGGAGGACTATACACAAAACAGCCTTGAGAGTCCTGTCAGTGTTTCTCATTCAGAAGCCAATCATACTTTGCAGCATAACATGGAGGTTTCTGCTTAAGACTAAGATACCAGAGAGCTGAGATTTGTACCCTGATCCCTCTATTGCCAGTAACACAGATGTGCGACAGGCAGCTCAAACTGTGTATTACATTCACAATTTCATTTTTTTAATTAGTAAAACAGGAATACTTGCAACTTACCACTTTTTCACCTTTGAAAAATAGCCTATGCTTCTTTAAAATACATGCTAAAAATTCCCATAGTATTTTAAAGTTTATGCCATTTAAAAAACTTTAATATTGCACTTACCACCAGATACTACCACTCTGGCACCAGTCAGCTCTGGTCGATCACTTTTTGTTAATTTCTGGTCAAGCCACTCTGATAGTCCCACTGGTGAAGTACTTGGTGCTGAATATAATGATATATAGAATAAAACAATGCCTATGATTTCAAGTTCTTTTTTTTCCCCCTCTTTTCTCTTTGAGACAATGTCTAACTAGCTCTGTAGTCTGGAGTGGTCCTGAACTCACTAAGCCGCTATCCCAGGCTGGCCTCGAACATATGGCAATCCTCCTGCCTCAGCTTCCCAAGTGCTAGGATTACAGGACACCATACCCATCTTACGTTGTGCATGGAAACTGAACTCAGGATTCTATGCTTGCTAGGCAGCCATTACAACTCCAGTGGCACTCCTCCAACCCCATGACTTTAAGTTCTATAATGGTAGTTATTTTTAAGAAAAACTCACAAACATATAATTCCATGAAATTTACATTTTTAAAGTACTATGAATTTTCTGTTCATTTTGATTATGAACAGACTTAAGGGGACCAGATTTCAACCTTTGCCTCATTAGCTGTTTGACTCTTAACTTATTTAATTCTATGAGTATATCTGTAAAAATTACAATAATCTTTTTTTCTACAAAGTTAAAAGGTAGTATATGTTAAAATGTAACTTCTTTATCTTGCTATTAATTACGTTGTTATATTTAATCATTTATATACTATCACAGATAATAGTGACAAGAGAGTAAAAAGTCTTAGCCACAGTAAAACAGATTAATTTTAATGGACCCTCTTTTCCTACTCTCTTAAAGACCAAAGAGACTATACTACTATCAAAGATAATGTCAATAATTATCAGAGAAATGCAAATGAAAAGAACAAGGAATTAGCTGGGCATACCCTTATAATCCTAGCAGTAGGGAAGCACTAGGGAGGCTAAGGCAAGACAGCCATGAGTTCAAGGTCAGCCTGACTATCATAGTGAGTTCAGGACCAGCCTGAACTACAGAGTGAGACATGTCTCCAAAAAAAACCCCAAAAAACTCCATTATCATGTTTATCACAACACTCTTCACAATAGCCAAGACACGAAGTCAACCAACATGTTCAGTAATAAATGAATGGCTAAAGAAAACACAGTACATATACATAACAGAATACAACCATATTCTTTTATATTCAACTACAAAAAAGAATGAAATTCTGTCATTTGTGACAACCTTAATAAACCTAGAGAATATTAAGTGAAGTAAGCCAGGCACAGAAAAACAAGTATGTTATCTCAGTCTATGTGGAATCAAAAAAAACTTGACCTCATGGCAGTAGAAAGTAGAGTGGGAGTTAGCAGAAGTTTATGTAGTAAGAGGGAAGGGAACACGGGAAGACATTGGTCAAAAGACATACACAGGTACATAGGTAGGAGGGATTTTATTTTTATTTATTTATTTATTTATTTATTTATTTATTTATTTGAGATAGGGCCTTGCTCTGTAGCCCAGGCTAGTCTTGAACTCACTATATAGCCCAGGCTGGCCTGGGATGTAACGCAATTCTCCTACCTCAGGCTCACGATTGCTGGGATTACAGGGGTGCACCACCACACCTAGCTTACGTGGTTCTGGGGAATCCAGCTCAAGGCCTTGTGTTTGCTAGGCAAGTGCTCTAACCACTGTACTATATTTCTCTAGTCCAGGAGGGATATTTTTTAAAGGTTTAGAAGAGGCAGACATAGCAGGGTAAGAAGTAGATAAATTAATTGCCCGTGATTGAAGGAGAAGGATAGGCAAGGAAAAGAGAAAAATGGTGAATGACTACTAATAGTTTCTTTTCTAAGTGATGACAGTGTTCCAAGATAGACTGATAGCTGTACAATTTTGTGGGCATAGTAAGAGACAATGGATTGGATACTTTCAGTGAAACCTCTAACGTGTGAATTTACCTCAAACTTTTTTTAAAAGACAATGTGAAAAAGACATAACTATGTCTTATTTTTGTGTGATCTAGGGAATATCATTTAGATTAGACTTTCAAATACTCTACATTAGAAATTTAATCCATGATCATCTCTTATTCTATGGAACAATCTATGGAAGAAGGGAAGGGAGAAGAAAAGGGAAAAGACAAAAGAAAAAAGGAAAGGAAAGAAAGGAAGGCAAGCAGACAGCGAACCAATCAAAATCTCCCAATGAACACTCACCCGTTTCTGAAGTGGCACTACCTCCACTTGCTACTGCAGCTTCAAAAGATGTTCCTCGGACAGAAAACACCTTCACTTTCTCATCACACTTCACTGTACATAAAGCATTTCCTGAAACACACAGTTTATTTTTTTTACAAAGCAATAATAAAAGGCAACAACACAAGTATTCAAGTTCAGAATTTACTTCACAAAGACAAGGCAAGAAACTACGGAACTGCCGTTTTCTACCTTTAGTGGGTACAGTAAACAGAAGACCTTGACAGTGAAGACACATAGAAGTGAATATACATACAACCCTGGATGTCCTTAAAAACAGGACAGGTGATAACACATCAGAAAGCAAAAAACTAGAACAGACAACCGCACTAAAGTACACCTTCCCGACAAGGAATATAAACAATGCTTCTTTCTCCAATACAATCAGTAACTTAAAAATATGTGCTACAATCCCTGCTTATTTTGCATTTAGAACTTTGTGCCCAGAATAGCAGCCAAACCCGATGTTGCCCCAGAATATGGCTACTAAGTACACTGAGAGATGAAATATATATGAAAATATGACAGAGCATAAAGAACAAATTCAGATTTGCAAACATTTTAAAAGATCTGAGGCATTTCCTACAAATTAGCAATCACATTAAGAGTGACCTAAACTATGACCAAATATTTCCTCTCAAACATTACTGAAGATGAAAGGTCTGATTTGAGATCGACCATTGATACTGAAACATACAACTTTAATAAGAAAGAACAGAGTTCACTGCTTTTACAATCCCACTAGAGATCCGTGCTCTCAGCAAAGATCAATCAAGTAAAGAGACACTGAAATAAATTCAAAGTACAAAGGAACGGAGAAGGAAAAGTAAAGAGTATACAGAACACTATTAAAAAAAAAAAAACATTGGTTTCCCAAGTGCCATTTTAAAAATGTATGGAATACTGCATCTAATTTTTATTGACTGCTGGAAAAAAATTCACTCCACAAACTGAATGACAGGAAGGAAAGCCCTGTGCTTGGGGCTTAATACAGAGAAGAACACTCACGCATGGCCCAACACCAACTCTAGAATAAGACTTTTCTCAGAAACCTTACAGATAGTTCATTTAAAGCAACTAAATAACATTTTTTTAAAAAATCCTACCTTCAACTTTTACTTACTCTTTTTAGTAAAACGTCATACATGCTGATTAGTTATCACCCTTAGGAACTCACCTGCATAAATAGTTCTCACAAATGTGTCAGGTGACTTAATTTCAATGATGTCAGAAACTGGGGCAACATCAAGTTTGGCTGCTATTCTGGGCACAAGGTTCTAAATGCAAAATAAGCAGTGAGTTACATACATACATCGCAATGGATAAACTACCAAAAATGACAACTTCTAAATTCACATTGAAAGAAATTTTAATTTAGATATATTTAATATTTTATGTGCCTTTTTGGATATACTATAACATCAAGCCCGGCTTTTTGGGTAGTCTTTGAAATTAAGTGAAGGTCTATCATTTCTCTACGCTAAAAATTTAATGAGGTTTACAACAACAAATATGTTGAATTACATTATATTTGCTTTAATAAATGTCAGTGATAAACTATAACCAATATAATCCACTGAACTGAGATTAAAAAAGATAAAAAACAAGTGTAGCAAAATTCTCTAGTACTGAAAAAGATCATACTTACAAATATTTATCCATGACTATGAAAAAAAATTCAGAAGATAATCCACCTTGTGTTGAAACCAAGGGTTCATAAAAATATCAGAACCAATTTGAACAGCAGCCATTTGTTACTTATAAAGAGTAACAAATATAAATATACGTGCTTTCACTTCAAGCATACAACATCTCCATGCCAGATACATGTGCTACCTTTGTTCTCACTAGCTGGGATCCCTGGAAAAATCACAATCTCCCCAGATATCATTCATTTCACAACATAGGAAGAAAATCTCTACAATTTCAAAGTTCTATGACTCAGGGCCCCATATAAAAAGAAAGTCAGTGAATGAAGACTAAATATCCATATATATGGATTCACAGTTCTTTTAGATAATATATTATCATAATGAGAAATGAAGTGAAGCTTTTCATTGCATATATAGAGAAGCTAAGTTCTATATTGACTTCTAGAAGTCCTTAACTCCATGCAACCTCCTGGACATGGGACGTGATAGAGCATCTGGGGAGCATACTCTCAAAATAGCATCACTCAAGCTCCTCTCCCTAGTCTACCCCAAAACCTCTCAGTAGTCTAAGAGTTTTTTTTATTATGCTGTAATTACTCCTTTATTCTAAATCCTCCCACATGCAGATATAGTTATATTATATGAAATAGCATTAAAATATATTTTGTTTAAAAATTATTTTTAGGGGCAGAAAGTGTAGCTCAGCAGTTAAAGCACTTGCCTGGCAAGTACGAGGCCCTGGGTTTGATTCCCCAGCATCATATAAGTCAGGTAGGGGTTGGAGGAATGACACAGCAGTTAAAGCTGAGTTAGATTCCCTAGGACCACACAAAGCCAGGCATGGTACACATACCTGCAATCCCAGTGCTTGGGAGGATGAAGCAGGAGGACTGCCCTAAGTCCAAGGTTAGTCTGGGCTACACAGTGAGTTCAGGACCACAATGAGCTACAGAGAGAGGTCTTGTCTCAAAAAAAAAAAAAAAAAAAAAAAAAAAAAAATCCAGGTGTGGAGGCACATGCCTGTAATCCCCACACTTGAGTGGCTGAGGCGGGATTGCCTTGTGTTTGAGGAGAGCCTGGGCAACACAGTGAGTTCAGGACCAGTCTGGACTATAGAACAAGACCCTGCCTCAAAAAAATAATTATAGTTATAACAATAGTTGTTAATATACAAGCTACAAGTCCTCAACTACATTTCTAAGCACCTAGAAAGTGAGGGTGCTTATGGCCTTGCCCTTGGCTGCACATAAACTGATGCTAACAAATGTCGACAACCTGAGCCAATTTTCTTCCTATACTTCATCCCAGAAAGTTTTCAAATTTTCATTTTATCATGATCTACATTATGCAGTAATCCTCTTTCAAACTGGAAAAAAAAAAAAGAGCTACCGAAAATGGCATAGTTTGTAAAATCACAACGGGAAAAACATAAGACCCAACAAGTTAGGAAAAAAGAGAAAACAATTAAAATACCAATACATGTAGTTCTAATTTGTTAAATAAATGGCTTTGGAAGACATTTGCTTTTAAAACAAACCAGATTTGTAAGTATTTAAAGCTTGCTTCAGGAAGTACCCTTTTCCTGAATTATCTTTAACTGTTTAGTAACAACTAGAGGAATACTGTTATCTAGTAGCACAGAATCTCTCATAAACTTTATGTTATACAGAACATGCCTTGAGGTTTTAGAACTTTCTAAACTGCTTGAAGTTCATATCTTTTGTGCTTTCATTACCCTGTATTTTATTTTATCGTAACTTTTTAAACATATACCCTGGTGCTTAATCCTATATTTTTCCTGGTGTCTGGTCTGCTATCTGACTTTGCTGAGAGGGTATAGATGGAATGCAGACAGACATTTTACTTTAAAAAGACACACTATCTTTGACCACATGGTTTCTGAGAAGAAGCAATAATTATTATTATGCTCTTTTCATAAATAAAAAAGACAGATTTTTAAAATCTAGCATCCTAATATAAAAAATGTTAAGACCATAGTGGATGTTTGGTTTTGATCTCACAAGTCCCTGAAGGCCAGGTGTTGAAGGCCTGGTTACCTATTTGTGCACCACTGTGAGGTGCGAGGACCTTTATGACAGGGGACTTAGAGGAAGGTCATCAAGAGCGTATTGGGAACCCTGACACCATCTCTTTATTTGCTTCCTGGCCACCATGACATGAACAGACCTGTCCCACCAAGCTCTTGCAGCCATTATGATCTGCCTTACCGTAGAACCAAAGCAACAGAGTCAAGCAATCATGGACTGAACGCTCTGAAACTGAGCCAAAAGAACTTAGTTTTTTAAGTCGATTTTCTCAGGTATCCTGTCACAGTGATAGAAATCTGACAAACTGATTAAGGACTGTCACATATATGTTTATCTTCTTCTGACAACTGTTTTCTCAATCCAAACCCATTCACAGCACCAGCTTCTATCATGTGACCCTTCTTCTCAAAACTCCCATCTGACACAAAGCAGCAGTCAAGGCCAGAGTACTAAAATCTAGTGATAAGACCCTAATAAGATACACATTGTTGATCTCACAATCTTGTAAGTGAACAGAAATTCACAACTCATAGTTGTTTAAATCATCCCACAGCATAAACAATACTCTCAGAGATGGGATGGTCCACAAGATCTTTTAAGTTCTGGAGATTGAACGTAGGTCCTATATATGCTAGGAAAGCACTCTACCCTGGGCTACATCCCCAGCACCCTCACCCTTCCCTGTGCATTAATTTCACATAGCTCACTACGCATTTGACAGCACATTCTTCCTTAAGATAGATCATAATGCACAGAATCAGATTACATCTAGACCACCACACAGCTCTTTCCCAACTCCCCTAATAAACAGAATTGGCCTTTCTAAATACTCATCAGCCACTCAAGTAAACAATCTCTTAAGACAGGTTACTACTACAAGCAACATTCACATTTGCACCCAGAATTTAAGACAGTATTTAAACAATGATTATTTAACAATAATAGCCTTGGGTTTCCTTCAAGGCAAAATGTGAAAACCGAGAAGAGATATTTAATAAATTGTGACAAATATACTGAACAAAGAGATGTCTGTGACAAAATAAGAAAATCCAAAAATGGGCTCAGGGGACTTCCAGTCAAGATGGTGGCTAAGTAACAGAGCTGCACAATGTCTCCTCATGGACCCACTTAACAAGTTCAGATTATAGTCTTAAAATGCCTATTCAATGTGGCTAGGACAGGGGGAGTGCCCCAGCAATTGAAAGGAGGCCACAAGAAGAGGCCAGAAACCTCCCAAAACACATCAAAAGTACATGTAAAAAGCCCAAGAAGCAGCAATGAACAGCTGGGAGCCACCAGAATCCAAAGATGGAGGAAGCCCACCAGGAACCTCTGACCTAAGTAAGGGCAGATGCTGGAGATGAGGGAATTGACAGCAGCTGATACAGCAGCCTCCAAAACACGAGCCTGAAGGTAGTGCATATTACAAATGCAAAGAGAGCTCCCAATAGAAAAGGCCTCCCAGAGACTAGATGAGAAGCAGTTCTTGACAGCTGTAACAGGCAATGATGTAAGCAGGAGCCATGTTTGAAAAGGAGCCTGAGATTGAACTGATTAGAGTAAAAGACAGCTCAGAAGAGCACACCAGGGCTTCTGGGGTCACTCTTAAACAGTGCCTAGGAAGACACTGGCACAAGAGACTGTTCTAGAGAGGAGAGAAAAGCTGTTTACTGGGCTCAAGTATAGTGGAAGCATCTCAGAGGGTGGAGAACCCTTCCCTCAGGGAAGGGAAGCCAGGACAGGTGGGAGAGCTTTGCTGAGGGAACCTGGTGTGAACAAGACACCTCAGAGGCCGTAAGACTATTAGGTCCGCGTTCACGGCCTACTCCCAGCACAGAACCCAAGAATTATGGCTCCACCAACACATCCTAATACTCATACAAAGAAACCTCTCAGCTAGGCCTACTTTTAAAGTGAAGTCCCTCAACAACGGAAGCATGGGAAGAAGACAAGGCAACAGGACACACACATAGAAATGCCCAAGACCCCAGAAACTAATGTCATGGGCCCTGAAATAGTGAAACTCATAGGGAAAGAAGTCAAAACGCAAATAAATGAGTCAAACAGCCAATGCAAACAAGATATCCTCAAAGAAATGCAAGCAATAATCAAAGGGCTTAAAGAAGAACTTACCAAATAGTGGTCCTAATGGATACAAAGCTCACTAAGCACATTAAAGCCACAAATAAAAAGCTGGCTGAGATGAATAAGGAAATGCAGGATATGAAGGAACATTTTGATAGAGAAGTAGAAATTCTGAAAAAGAAAAGCTGAAATTAAGCATATGAAAAATACATTTGAAAACAGGGGAAGCTGATTCAAACACTGAGAATTTCAGACCTTGAACATAAGGCTGAGGAAACAAATGCCATAATTAGGCACAACTTCAAAGTTAGAAATGAGCAAAGTAGCTGGATACAACAGCTGATGGATGATTCAAAGAGACTCAATCTCAGAATTATGGGTGCGGGAGAAAGAGCAGAAGACACTGAAATCATGCAAGAAAATTTCCCAAATCTAGGAAAAGAAAATAATTTTCAGGTACAAGAAGCTTACAGAACACCAAATAAAGGCTGGAGGAATAACACAGCAGTTAAAACACTTGCCTTGCAAGCAAAAATACAATTCCCTAGCACCACATAAAGCTGGACATGGTGGTGCATGCCCATAATCCAACCACTCAGGAGGCTAAGGCAGGCAGATTGTTCTGAGTCCAAGGCCAGCCTGGACTACACCAGTGAGTTCAGGACTAGCCTGGGCTACACAGAGTGAGACCTTATCTCAAAAAAAGAAAAAGAAAGAACACTAAATAATGTTGATCAGCAACAAAATTTGCCACAACGTATCATAACCAAAACCTCAGATATACAACATAACGAGAGAATATTAAAAGCAGCAACAGAAAAACAGACATTATTCTACCATGGCAAACCCATTCATAGTGCCACAAATTTCTCAATGCAAACTTTCAAGGCTAGGAGAGCCTGGAGCAAAATCTTTCAAGCTTTAAAGGACATCAAGTGTCAACCCAGGTTGTTCTACCCAGCAAAATTATCCCTGAAAATCAAAGAAGTAAAAATTTTTCTTGACCAAAAATCTCTAGAGAAATATGTGACCACTAGCTCAGCATTGCAGAAAACATTTGAGGAATCTTTGAGAGGGACAGAGAAACAAGCAGCACCAAAGGACATGGAAGAAAGGAAACATCTAAAGAGAAAGTGTAACAAAAAAAAAACAGGTATTTGAATCATTTGATTGGTATCCTATAAAACAGTATTAGCTTTCTCATAAAATCTGTGAAACTTCCTCCCATAATTATTATTTTAAATATTAGTTTGTAAATCATAATTATATTCAACATAGAAAATTGGTATCTTTTTAAAATATGCATGCATGAATTTATGGGTGGATAGGTAGATGAAATAATAAACTAAATCTGGCAAAATGTTTGTAATTAGTGAAATGTGAGTAAACAACCTATGAAAGTTAGAAAATTTTGAAATAACTAAATATGCCATTATATCTATTGCTTATATGTAATTTACTCTTATGATATAGACCTAAGTTCATTTAATGCAGCAATTCACTTATTCAGTCTCTGATATAAGTCCATCCTAAGAAAACTGACTGATGTAATGATAACCTGAATGTCTTTTTTTTTTTTTTTTTGAGACAGGCTCTCGCTCTGTGGTCCAGGCTGGTCCTGAATTCACTTCAGAGCCCAGGATAGCCTTGGACTCACGGCAATCCTCCTGTCTCAGCCTCCCGAGTGCTGGGATTACAGGTGTGCACCACCACACCCTGTTTATGTGGTGCTGGGGAATCAAACTCGGGTACTTAGTGCTTGGCTTAGCGCTTGCTCAAGTGCTTTAACCACTGAGCCATCTGAATGTCTTTTGAATGTACATTTACCTTTCCAGTACTCAGCTAAGGAATTTGAAATTTAACTTCTCTTTTTCCTTCTCACACTTCTAGCTTTATGAATTTCACAGTTATAAATCTTTTCTTATGTGGACTAGTGGGTGAGGCCTTGTTAAAGAATCTCAACAAAGATATACTAAAAAAAAAAAAAATTCTGGCAAATCATCCCAATAAAGGGTTCTGCTGAACCCAGAGAAGAGGCATCAAAATATGGCCACCACAGCCCATTCCAGGGGTGGGAAGCTGAATGGTGATTTGAGTGGTGAAGTGAGTCAGATGCAGAATATTAAATATGTTAACTATCACATGGTTTCTCTGATTTGGAAAACTCAGAATACTTGCATTCTATAGAACCAAATGGGTGTGAGTGGAAGTCAGAGTGGATAGGGATGGTAGGAGAGGGTCAAAAACGGGAAAGGATTTTAAAGTTGATGTGATATATATGTGCACAAATACTCAAGTTCATTGTAAACATTATGCACTGCATATATATATTAATAAAAATGGGGAAAAGTGAAAATCCAAAAGTGGTATCTTTACAGAAAATTTTTTTAAATTCTGAAAGTAAATTTTAGCAAAAATATTCCATAATTTTTAGTGAAAGCACTCCATTAACATGGATAAATAGGACTGGTTATCTGAACAAAGTCTGTATACATTTTCAGCACAAGCAAACCTAACCCTTTGGAGTAATGACATCATATTACACACCCTGAATGTTCTCACCTTTCCAAAGGCAGATGCTCCAGCACAGATGTGTGTGTAATTGAACTGCTTCTGCGTTGCCAAAATCAATGGTGTCAGTTCCTCTGAGAATTAAGCACATTTGATACAATATATTTCATAATATCTTCATAATTATATATTATAATATCTTCATAGTTATATATTCTAACATAACTTAGACACATTCTTGTATGAAAAAACTCACCTGGAAGGAGACCTTTGTATGCATCATGTTGAGCCACCAGAACTTTTGCTAAACCTGATACTTTACAGAGATCTTGCGCTACCTGTAATTAAAAGATAATTTTCTAATTATCCATCTATCAGAAATATGCAAATAGACCCACCACTACAAATATTCACTATGTAGTCCAGGCTGGCCTCTACCTCACAGCAACCCTCCTGTATCAGCCTCCTGAATGCTGGGATTGTAGGCATGTACCACCATGGCCCGGTTTACGTGGTGCTGGGGAATCGAACTCAGGGCCTTAGAAATTGCTAGGCAAGCACACTAACCACTGAGTTATTCCTCCAGCCCCCACCACTACAAACATTAACAGGACATAAAATCTTAACAGTAAACTATAAAAATCATTCCTGTTACCAAAGGACTACTTAGAAATAAATTTATTTTGTTGGTATTTAATTCTTTTAACACAAAAATCTTTCACCAACTAATCCTACTAAGGACTGATCTTATACAGGATTTCAACAAAAATTATTGATAAATCAAAAAAAATTGATCTTTTATTCCCAGTGAGTTTAAAATTTTAGTAATGATAAAAATAAGAATCTCTCTGTGTCTATGTTACAACTAACATACTTTCGACTTGGGATTTCCTAGAAGTGAAGAAGACTTCAACATCCTACCTTATATTGTACTATACTTTTTGACAATGATTTCTGCCATTAAAATAAATAATAATAAACAACATAGAAAATCTTACATTACAGCCCATCATTAATCACTGAGTTTCTGCTCATATAATATACACACACACATATATATAGGACAAAGAAAACGTTTTCTATTTTTTAATGTCTCATTTTTTCTGTTTAAAAATCAAGTTGGGGTTCTAAGAAAGCTTTTGTGCATTCAGAATTTCCGTATACAAAAGACAATTAGACAATCAGAATTAGCATTTTCTAAGTGTCTTTAATATAGCATGACAGGCTTTTGCTATTGTGGTTTAGATTTGGAATGTCCCCCAAAAGCCTCATACATTTGGATGTTATGGATTATCTGTGGAACCGCATGCTTCTGGGAGATTGGGGACTGGTCTGGAGGGATGGATTATGGGCATCTGAAAGACTATAGGTGTCTGGTGGAAGACAGGCATGTGGTAGATGATAGACTGCAGGTATGTAAACTGGATTAGAGGTAAGTGAATTGGGTTACAGACAGGTAATTGGGGCTTAAACCTGGAAGGGGCAGATCACTGGGATAGGACCTTGAAGGATATATGCTGATTCCTGCCTTCCTTCAGGGACTGAACTTGACTAGGCTTCCTGTTGTGCAATGCTGTGAGGAGCTGCCCCCACCTCTGCCTCTGCCATGTCCTTCTTCTGTTACTGGCCACCCATGAATGAACTGTGACCTTATGATTTTGCGAGCTAAACTCAACTTTTCTTCCCATAAGTTGGTGCATGCTGAGTACTGAGTTACAGTGACAAAAAGTAACTAAGACATGGCCCATCATTTAATCACTAAGTTCCTGGTCAGATACACACATAAGACGAAGCAAACATTTTTTATTTCTTAATTTCTCACTTTTCCTGTTTAAAATCAAGATGGGGTTCTGAGAAAACTTTTGAACATTCAGAATTTCTATATGCAAAATACAATTACAATTAGCATTTTCTAAGTGTCTTTAATTCAGCATGATTGGTTTTTGCTTATCAGCATCATGTCAGCCACACTAGCGCTGCGTATGCTTGTTTACCTCTATGCTGATTCTCTGATGAGTGGGTATAAGAGGCTGTGCCTCCTGTCCCCTCAACGCACTGTCAGTTCAACAATACTGAAGAAAAGAATCTCTGCTGAATCAAGTGTTCACCAGCATGCTATACTGCTTGCAGAAGCTATATATGTTAGATACATCTGTATTTAGCGTCTCTGAGAACTTTAGAAGAATTTCTAATTGAGAAACTCATCAAAATCTGCAGTAACAATAAAGCAACCTAAGACATAAAATGGAACAAAATTTTCCCATTAAAATTATCTTTCTTGGCAAGACTTGGTGACACAAGCCACTAATTCCAGCAGACAGCACACTACACGAGGATCACAACTGAACAACTTGGTAAGACCTTGTCTCAAATTTCAAGACCAAAAATATGGGCTGGAAATTATGGTCAGTGTAAAGGCCCTGGGTTGGATCCCCAGTGTTACGGTTTGGATCTGGAATATCTTCCAAAAGCCTCATGTACTGTCGTGGAATGCCTATGGAACCATATAGTGTTAGAAGTGGGGCCTGGTCAGGAGAGGTGGATTATAGGCCTGTGGTGTATTAGGGGTGTGCAGATTCCAGAAAGGTTTGAGGCACACTACTGGGCCTGTGATCCAGAAGGGGCAGATCACTGACTGGGGCTTATCCCAGAAGAGGCAGAACAATGACCTGGAAGGATACATGCTAGCTCTGCCCTTCCTCATTCATTTGGCTTCCTGTCTGCCATGCTGGGAACAGCTTCCTCCAGCAAGGCTACTGTCATATGTTTTTGCCATTGTCCACCACCTATGAATGGACTGAGACCTTCTGAAACTGTGAACTAAAATAAATCTTTCTTTAAATTGTAGATGTCAGGTATTTTGTTATAGCAACAAAAAAGTAACAAAGACACCCAGTAACAAAAAAATATCTGTCTTTTACTGGCAAAAACTTACATCACTACACCTAAAAACCACTTTCTGTTCATGGCAAGTAGCAAAGGAAAACAATACAACACTGAAATGTACCTAGACTTTTATCAGGTATTGATTGTTTTTCGGGAAGACTACATCATACATCATGCTGAGCCATGACATAAGACTATAACAAGAGATATCATTTCAGGTATTTTAAAGTAATACTGGAATAACTTTTAAATCACAGCAAAACAAATCTAAAAATCTAAATACATCTGAAATATATATTTATATATGAAAACTAAGCAACTAAAAACAACAGTTTAACTATATCATCAGACATTGTGATTAATACCAACTACATAAGATTCAATAGTTGGCAGGAATTAGATTTTTAAAAAGACATAAATAATCCTTTCAAAATACCAATTTCACATAAGGATTAGAAATTATATTGCATTATCTCATGCTCTGTACTGATAATTTAGTAAAAAATAAAATCTTGTCCTGGTTTTTATCTGTAGTGTCCCCCAAAAGCCTCCGGTACGTGGGTATCATGTATTATCTATGGATACCATGTACTACCGGAGGTGGGACCTGGTTGGAAGGGGCAGGTGCTTGGGAGTGTGTGCTGGTTCTATCATTCCTCCTTGATCCTGGTTTTTGTGTCCACATGCCATGAAGAGCCTATCACCTGCTCTCTCTCCAGCTGCCACCTCTCCCCTGCATTTTCACTGTTGCCAGATGCCCATAAAGGGACTCTGACCTCCTGAAACTGTACGCTAAACTACCCTTAAATTGTGGATGTCAGGAATTCTGTCCAGCAACAAAAAAGTAACTAAGATACTTTCTTTCCAGATTTGTCTGTGAGATTTAAGCCCCAAAGGCACACTCAGCAACTTCTGTACAGTTTGACAGGAAATTGGTAGATCAAGCTGTATAAGGATAACTGAAGTAAACATCTACATGTCAGAGACATAAACCATGCAAATACTATTATAGCACTTTTCCTGGAAGTTAGTTTCTAAAAGTATAATTGTCATGCATATGCGTGTGTGTGGGTGCGTGCGTGTGTGTGTTTGTTACTAGGGATGGATCCCAGGTTCTTCACACTGAGCTACATCCCCAAACTTTAATTTTTAAATTCGACACAGGGTCTCATTAAATTGCTAAGTTCCCCAAGCTGGGCTTGAACTTGTAATCCTCCTGCCTCAGCCTCCCACAGTACAGCATTACAGGCATGTGCCACCACACCCCGCTTGTAATCATCTTTTTTAACAATGATAACAGGAACATCTTTCAGTACCAGCTATAATCTGAAGAGAATAGTATTTTCACTTGAATTCTTCTACCAATTAAAAAGTAACACAATATTTTGTTCAGATTTACAACTTTCAGGATTTAGAAGCAATTAAGAAGTATATTATCAAATTAAAAAAGGGAATGGCTATTAACTTCTGCAGCAACTCAAACATTATCGTTCTACTTGGTACCTGATGGTACATGGTGGTGCCAGTGAAACTAAATCAAGTGTTTTACCTCATTTCAAAAGATAAAATGCTGAGTGAGCAAACCTTTTAGCTCCTTTTTCATACATAGTAATAGCTGTGACACTGGCCATTTAACAAGGATTAGAGCCCAGCTTGGGTTACAGTCCTCAGCATAATTCTTTGTTACCATCTTTCCTTGTCTCTTGATGGAGATTATATTTGCTATGGTTGACCTTAAATATTTCTCACCTTGTCACATTTGGTTCCAGCTACTAAACAGGACACTTCACCTCCAAGAAGTTTGGCTGCAGTGATGGTATTTAAAGTAATGGGTGCCAGGGAGTCATTTGCATGCTCAGCGATTACCAGAGTACTCTGAAATCGGAGAAATGAGGCCTAAGAAGAAAAAAAGAAAATGAGTGTTACAGAGGATTTTTTATTAACTATTAAGCATTTATGCTTTAAAAAAACACTACTGTTATTCAATATTCAGTACTATAAATGTCTTCATGCAAAAAGATCAGGAATGGCCCCATAACAAGAGGAAAAAGGAAATGTTTCTATCTTTGTGGAAAATGTAAATGAGTAATGAAAAAAAAGGCATCGAGGATAAATAGTATGATTATTTGTCTTAATTTAGCAAAAACCTTCAGCTGGGGAGCTAAAGTGAAGAAAGCGTGATATGATATTTACCCCAAGCTAGGAGGGGTATACCAGGAGGGTGTTACAAGGAAGGTATAAATGAAGAGAAGCCAGGTATGGAATAGCAATGCTGGTTATGTAATTAACATGCAGGGCTTTTTCAGTTTACTATATTATAAATATCAATTACTATGTTTTAATATTCCTCGTCTTTTTTAGTAACCTACTGTTGTAGTTTGAATCAGAAATATCCACCAAAAGCTCCTGAATTGAAGGCTGGGTCCAAGCTAATAGCACTACTGGGAGGTGGAAGAAAGTAGAAGGCAAGCTCTAGTTTGCAAGATGCAGGGTGCCAGGGGCATATCTTTGGAGGGAGTATTTTGTCCCTGGCCCCTTGCTCTCTGCTTCCTGGCTGTCATAAGATGAGCAACTTACCTCTGCCAGGCCCTTCGGCATGATATTCTGCTCGATAGCAATAGAGCCAGTCAATCATGGAATGAAACCCCAAAGCCATGAAACATAAACCTACCCCTTTAAGCTGCTTTTTCTCAGGAATTTTATCACACCAATAGAAAGCTGACTTAACATATAGTGTATACAAAATCACAAGTTTAACAATTCTGTAAATATCTAAGTTACTCACAATTTTTTATCATTATAAATAATGCAGAGAAGACAGTTCTCATAACTAGATCTTCGCATTCAACCTCAAAAGATAAGAATTTTCCCTGCTGGAAAATGATTCAATTGTTTGATTACAACCTCACCAGACTTTGCTCTGGCTGTTTTGCCTCCCAAAGCCAGATTCTGTTCAACTTTCAGCAAGACACAGACCTTCCTTCCGCTAAACTACACTGCCTACCACTTGACTCCCAACCTTCTCTCCAGCCCTCAAAACTTCCTCCACCTACAGTGAACATAAGACCACAGGATGGGGCCAGAGACCCTTGGGCTAGTCTTCCAGATACTGTGATGCTCCCAGGGTCACACCACCCTGAGTTAGGAAAAGAAAGAAGACACCATACTAGAATATGCCAGAGGAAGCAATCACTTCATTCAAGTATCACTGTCACTGGATGACATCTGGTCTTTTTCTTTTCTTCTTCTTTTTTTTGTTTTTTTTTTTTTTGCTTGTTTGCCCAAAAGGAGCAAGAAAAAAGGAGAAAAATCTGATGTTACTGCCAAATCAAGTACCTGTTCATCCAATTTTTACCCTTTAAGTAAAAAAAAAATTAAAAATAAAAAAATAAAAAAATTCCAGTAAGACAGGAGGGTAGCTCAAGTTAAAATAGAAATCTTTATAAGATCTTAAGATTTCTTTCCTATGACAAATTCCTAGAAGTGCCAGCTCATGTGGTAGGTACAACTTCAAGGCTTTTGGTAATGGCTGGCATAAACAGTTTTTCAAAAAAGTAGCAATTCACAATTCCTAGGATGGAATGAAAGTTCTTGGAAAAAATGCATACCTGTCATTTTTATATTTTCCCAATCAAACCTAACAAGGTTACTTTTTCTAATATAATTTGTAGAATTGTGTGGTACTTTTTCTTTGTCAATCAGAAAAGCACATTATCTTACAAAGGATTTTGTAATTAAGATTCAATGGAATAATTTACAATTTAAATGGTATTTCACAAGAATTGCTAGTAACAAACTATTACCTATATATCAGACACTATATTTATTATTCTTAACATATCATTTACCATAAAAATTAAAATATTTCTATCTTGAAGAACGAGTCCAAGATTTGGTGGCAGAAGGCCCATATTTGCTAAAAAATATAGTTCTATCATAAAATAAAATGAATAGTTCTCCTAAGAAACTGTCAAGGTTTTTAGAACTTCTAGTGGAAGACTGTACATGATTTTTGTTCAAAACAGGTTTATAAGAGTAAGCGACAACAGAAGAGCACATTTAAGAATCTACTCCGTCCATCTGTCTGATTGTCACTGAACAATGTATTCACTACACTCAGCATCACAAGGCATGCTATTTTATTTTATTAACTGACCCCTTTAAAAGTTTGAAAATACTAATTTCCCTTCTAGTTCAGTCCTCTACTTTCCATTTCTCAAATGATACCTATAGAGAAACTACAGGCATTGGCATGGTTATGTGTTTTCATTCAATAGTAATGGTTATGCAGAGACAGGTGATTTTAAAATGTTGTTTCTCAGACTGGAGCCTAGTTTCCTCATATTCAAATTGAGGAGGTTGAATTAGACCAGAAGTTTTTAAATGACCCTTCATGAAACGGTTCCTGGAAGGTGCCACAGAAGCCACCACAGAGGACAAGGTGGGAACAAGGCAAATATCAACAGCACCACTAGAATGCACACTTCAGCTTTACTATAGCCAGACTAACCAATTAACATTTATAAAGCACTACTCTAAATACTTTTATTTTACAGATAGTATCATACTTAAAACTCGCAATAGCTCTAGGATATAGATACTGTTATCCTGACTTCACAAATGAGGGAACTGGAGCTTAGTGGTTATATAACTAGAGAAGAAAAGCAGGGTTATTCTAAATTCAGGAAATCTGACTTGATCCTCCAAGTTCTGAATTACTAACTTACATCAAAGTACCATCATCTATTGCTGGTTTCATAATGGGTAAATTCCTTCCTGTATTTGGCAAATACACTCCTCCTTTAAAAAAAACACAAAACACTGATCTAAAAGGAAAATATGATCTCATAGGCCTCTTTCTCAGCCCTAAAAGTTTTATAACCCTAAAATCCTACTTTAAGTAGTACAAAATATGAGAAAAGAGGCGAAAAGTACAAGCCTATCACTGAAAAGTCTTTAAATAAAAATATCTTGACCCAAATCTTACAACCCATTGTCTCTCCTTAGAACCCTCTTTTAGCAACAGGAGGAAAAGGAGCCAAATTCTTTAAATGTTAAAGACAACTACTGAAATACTTAAGAAAATGCCCAGAAATGAATCTTAATCTCTTCAAAACCCTGCCACTTAAATTAAAAGTAATTAATGTGTGTCAATGCCACCTGTAAATTCTTGGTCACCTGAGACCTCAAAACCATCCAGTATAACGCTACAACTTCCTTGTTGACATCCTCACCATCCAGAGTAACTATGTCAAATATATTCTCCTGATGTTTCGCAAACTGCCCATACACCCTGCCTCAAAAGCGACTCTTACCTCCTATTTCACAGAAACTGATGCCATTGACAGGAAACTGTTTCTCCTTCTGACAACTCAACAGAGAAGTTCCTCAACCTGCTCTACAGAATGGGTCCTTTCTTCCTCCTCCGATTCCTTCACCTAGGCCCTACAGTCTATTCTCTCAAATCTTCCCAGAGACATCTTTCTACAATCCAATCCCCTCTCGTTATCACAATGTTTCCAACCTCTTCCCTTCAGTGGGTTCCTTCCTATCAACATTTAAATACAGCTAATGTTCTCCCAATTTTAAAGAACCCTCATATAAAAAGCCACTACCCCACGTCCCATTCCAGCCACCATGTTCTCCAAATTTTCATCTTTGATTCATGCCTCTTTTATCTTTTCATCTGCTTTTTGCCTTCACCAAAATTACCAACACTTTTCCAGATTTACCTTATTCTCAGCAATGTTTGAAATTGTTGACTACTTCTTTTCCACTCGTATAAGACTGGCTAGCAAACTGTGTTTTTGTGTATGAGTGTGAATGTGCTTCTCCAGTTCACAATTCTCTCCTAAGTGCTATACCTGTGTTGTGGTTTGGGTCTGGAGTTCCCCAAAAGCCTGTGTTGCTATGGATAATGTGTAGGGTTGGGAGGTGGGACCTGGCTGGAAGGGGCATGGACTTGACCTTGAGTATAGGCTGGTTTCATGCTTCCCTTTGTACCACCATGTTGTGAGGATCTCTGCCGCTAGAGCTCTGGCTCTGACTCTGCCCCCTGCTACAGCCCTGCCATGTGATTCCACCATTTTTCTAGCCACCCACCATGAATGGACTGTGATTTTCTGAAACTGTAAGCTACAATAAATCTTTCCTCTCTAAGTGTGGATGTCAGATATTTAGTCACAGTGGCGTGAAAGTAAGTAAGACAACCGTTGACTAATTACATCTACAAATCTAAGTGACTGACCTGCCCTGTCTCATCAAGCATCCCAACTCAACTCATTACCCCAGTTCCTCCTGCCTCTTCTAAAATGACTTCTCTGTTCCTCCTGCCCCTTTTAAAATGACATCTCCTCCAGAGTTCATCAAGGGATCCACCGCTCACTACCAAGGTGCCCATACGATGATCTGAGAGTCATCTCTAATTTTTCTCTCAGCTACATTTCTAATCAGCCTCTGAAATCCTACCAGTCTTCCTGCTAAACAGAGCATCTTCCAAATTCATTCACTCCCCTCCACTAATAACCTGGTGAAGGTCATTATATGTCTCCTAAAGGCCTCCAACAGTCTCCCAACCCAACATTTCTCTACCTACAATTTTGTTTCCCTCCATTTCTCTTTCCACAGTATAAATCTAACATGTTATATTCCTCCTTAAAACATTTAAATTGCTTCTTGCCCCCTAAGGATATGGTAAAGTAGTCCCCTTAGGTGGCTTACCAAACAGCTGTTTTGTGGCCTCATCTACCTCCCTAATCATACCAATTCATTTACACCTTATTATTTTCAAATACTTGAACTTGCACTGCTCTCTGATCTGTCGTCTTCCCGTACATTGTTCCCTCTGCCTAGAGTACCCCTTACTCTGTTATCTGATTAATTTTGTAACTAGTAATCCTTAGGTTTTCTGCTTTAAGACCACTCTTCCAAAAGCCTTAATATAGCTATAATGGTAAAGAGCACAAGCTCTAGAGTCTACAGCGATCCTGCCTAGATCTGAACATTGCCTCTACCATTACATCTCTGTACCTCAGTTGCCTAGTTGTAAATGAAGATAATGATAACAATGATGGTCTTGCAGAATAGTGAGAACTAAATAAATACAAAGTTCTTGGAATAGTATCTGGAACATATTAAATGTTCACTAAATGTTAGCTACATGTAAACATCTTTTGATTTCCTCAGACTAATATGCTTTGCTAGCACCAACATGGCAGTTTGTGTTGCCTTCATTATAGCACTTACCACATTTTCTTACTTGACTGCCTTGTGTTCTCCACTTGATACTGAGTATGGGGCCATGTATCATTTTCTAACACTACAAAGCCGCTACTACGTGTCCAGCAGATGCCCAATAAACCAACATTCTTTAAAAAATAAAAACTTCCCACAAAGAATCTCTAAGCCAAAAAAAATAATAATAGACAAACCACAAGCTGGTAGGAAATATTTACAGATGACATAGCTGATGAAGTACTATTAGCTAAAATATACAAAGAACTCTTAATATTCAGTAATAAGAATTGACCAACCTGATTAAAAAGTGAGCAAAGTGGGGCTGGACAGGTCAAGAGTGGTAAAATCTGCTTAGCACGCACTGGGCCCTAGGTTCAATCTACCACCATCTAAACAAAACAAAACTAAACAAGGTGAAAAGACTGAGTAGACGCCTCACCATACAGGTGGGAAATAAGCAGCATTGTTATGGTCTGGATCTAGAATATCCCTTAGAAGGCTGGCATCTGGAAGGTGCCTGGATTGTGGATTAATCCAAAGATGATTTCCTGTGCTATTAGGGAGGCAGGGCCTGGTTGGAGGGATGGGTTACTGGGGACAGAATATGAAAGGATATACATTCTTGTCCCAACTTCTTCTCACACTCTGCTTCCTGCCTTGCCATACAGTTAAAAATTTTTCCAGGGCCTGGGAGGCCCTCCACCAAAAAAAAAAAAAAAAAAAAAAAAAAAAAAAAAAAAAAAAAAAAAAAAAAAAAAAAAAA
>PVKB01003262.1:0-126639 GCA_004027205.1 Ctenodactylus gundi | reverse complement strand
ACAGAAGGCAAGAGCAACGGGCTCACAGAGGCTTTAATCCTGATTTCAGAAGGCCTTGAGGCCAGGCACTGTGGCTTGGAAGGGCAGTGTGTGAAGCTTTAATAAAACCAAAAGTTCAATGGAGATTCTAGAATTTGGAAATACTAGGAATGTGGGATGTCTACTAAGGAAGATGACAGACAGTGAGCAGACCATCTGAGAGTGAGGCCATCAAGTCTGCATCAGGCAGAACCACAGGGGCAGGGCTGCCCAGCTCTTTGGAGTTCATCTCTTACCACAACTAGCCCTGGATGTTAGGCATGGTTACAGGATTCAGAGTTTGCCCTGCTGCGTTTCAGTCCTGTTTTGGTCTGATTTCTTTCTATCCTATTCTTCCTTTTTGGAATGGGAATGTTTACCCCATGCCACTGTATGTCAGAAGTGTTATAATGTTTCTTTAATTTTTCACAAGGGCTCACAGCTAAGAACCTACCCGAGTTTTAACAAAGCCTTCATACTTAGACATTTTAGCAGTGCTGGAACTTTTAAGACTTCAGCAACTAAGAGATGAGTTACATGCACTTTGCTTAATTAGGTAGAAAGGAGTCTTGGGTTGGGGGGGGGGAGGTCAGGGCAAAATGTTATGGTTTGGACCTAGAATGTCTCCTAAAAGACCCATATTTGGAAGGTGATTGGAGCATGGGGATTAAGTGAATCAAGCAGATTAATCTGTTGGCGATTTCCTGTGTTATTAGAAGGCAAGGCCTCTTTTGAGGGATGTGTCAACAGGAGCAGAACACAAGAGAGTATATATTCTTGCCCCAGATTCTTTTTACTCACTGCTTCCTGTCTTGCCATGTGGCAAACAGTCTTCCTGAGCCTAGGCCCTCTATCATGCATTTCTACCATTGCCAGCTGACCATGAATGGACCAAGACCTCTTAACTATGAGCTAAAACAAAGCAGCAATACCAAAATATCTGAGATACCAAAGGCTGTACCGTGTTTGGAACCACAGGAACTCTCATCCACTGCTGGTAGGAATGCAAGGATGCTGAAAGACAAACTAAGTACTTTAACATATACCCTTTTAGACTTCCGTGGTCCCTCTAACAAGATTAAACCTTTTGCTCACTTTATGCTCCCCATATAAACCTACTCATACTTCCTACAACACTGATCACACTTAAAATGTGTTCAATGTTTGTCTTCTCCAGTCTTCTTGCACCATAAAGTAAGGGGACTTGGTCTATCTTGCTTTCTACTGTGAACTCAGTACCCACCTTTGTTCCTGGCACTTGGCTTGCACTTGATGCATAACAACTAAAAGTTTTCCCAAAATAACAAAAAAGCAAAACACAACTGTGCCTATATTACTAATAAGTTAATCATTTAAACATATATAAAGATGTATACATAAGCAGTATGTAAACTTGTTAGTAAACAATAAAACAGATACCCTGTTTTGCCTTTAGAGAATTTATCCAGATGACTAAACTTGGGTTTCAACCAGTAATATGTGAAAATTATTCTTTTTCATACCACCAACATGTCTTGACGTCCTTTTAGAGATAGCATACTTTTTGAAGGGAGAGTTTTAAAAACAGTTAAAATCTGGCTGGGTTCAATGGCACACACCTATAATCCCAATACTCTGGGAGACTGAGGTAGAAGGATTACAAGATGGAGCCCAGTCTGCACAATTTAGCAATTTAGCAAGATGCTATTTCAAAAAAAAAAAAAAGAAAGAAAAAAGGTAAAAGGAGCTGAAGATGAAAAAAAAAAAAAAGTAAAAAGAGCTGAAGATGTAGCTCAGTGCAAAGGCCTTGGGTTCATTCCCCAGTACACTCCCCCGAAAAGGATACCGTTCTATCTGCTCCCTTTGGAGCCAAACTTCTTCAAAGTAACTTCCACAGTAACAATTACACTGTCCTACCTCCTATTTTATCCTTCACTCACATCACAGTAAACTGGCTTCCACTACATCCCAACACTGAATCCAACTGCTTCAGGCACAAAAATCTCATTACAGTTCACTCCAATAAACCTATTATAGAAAAATATTAAAGAAGTTTTATTGCTAAGATACAGTAGCTACAATCTATTTTACATGTGGCCCAAGACAGTTCCTTTTCTCTCAAAATAACAAGAGCAAAATCATGCAGGTCAAGCTGGCGTGTGCCTGTAATCTCAGCACTATAAGAGGCGGATGCAGGAGGATCACATGTTCATGCTTAGCCAGGGCAACTTTGCAACTTAGCAAAACTCTGGCTCAGAATAAAAAATAAAGTATGGGTTGCAGACGTAGCTCACTGTGAGGGCCCTGGGCTCAATTCTCAGTACCACAAAAAAAAAAAAAAGCAGCAGCAAACAAAAAACACAGAATGTAAGTTAGACACACCTGAATTCAAGTCAACTGTCTCTGTTTTAACATAAATTTTCTAATAATAAAATGCACACTGTATTTCTATACATTAACCTCTTCAGTACTATTAAAAATACAATTTACTTCACCTTAAAAAACAGACAAAACTGTTAGTAGTCACATTAGCTGGCAACATAATCTTACTAAACTCACTTTATGCAATAAATTTTCTTTTAGAACCACGCCAAAACTCTTCTTTCAAAAGAAATTAAAATTTGCATGTACATTTCAGAGTTGTCTCATTCATCAATGCTAGACAGTGGACTCTGAAAAATGTCATTTCTTCATGCCAGTTACAGAGCTTCTCAGTCCTGATAGAATTTTCTATCATCTGCCAAAGAAGAGTATAATAAGAGCACTCAAATGACCCTGAAAGTTGTTGCTTGACTTTACACACAACGTATTTCTTTGAAATCTTGTTGGTCAACAAATTGAGCTAAAAATATTAACAAAATTTTAGGGGCTAGAAGAATGGCTCGGCAGTTAAAGTACTTGCCTAAGTGCATAGGCAAGAGTGAAGTACTTGAGTTGACTACCCAGCATCACATACACTGGGCATGGTGGCACAGACCTGTAATCCCAGCACTCAGGAGCCTGAGACAGGAGGACTGCAGAGAGTGCAAGGCCAGCCTGGACTCGACAGTGAATTCAGGACCAGCCTGGGCTGTAGAGTGAAACCCTGTCTTGAAAGAAAGAAATAAAGAAGGAAAGAAAGAAAGAGAGAGAGAGAGAGAGAGAGAGAGAGAGAGAGAGAGAGAGAAAGGAAGGAAGGAGGGAAGAAGGAAGGGAGGGAGGGAGGGAGGGAAATTATTAAAAATTTAATCAAACTAGATTAGTAATCCTGAAAGAATACTGCAAATATCTACCTCTTCAATTTCCCCTTAGTGTATTCCCTACTATACTGAGATGTAAAAGACCACCTTTGTTAACAGATGGTTTTGAGGACCCCATCCAAAGATGGACACTGCTCAGTGGCACAAATCAGTCAAAAGTAGAAATGGAACTTAGATACCAAGATACGGTAATCACTTCTCTTTTTAAATTTCCAAATAATAGTTTAAAAAACCTATAAAATTTGCCATCTTAACCATTTTACAGTATAAAGTTTATAGTTTTAACTGCAGTCACTTTGTTAATATTTAAAGCAATCTCTAAATTAGAAAACTGTACAGTTGTTTCACTTCCTTATTTTGTCAAGTTATACTGTTGCTAGAAAAGTGAAATGAAATGCCAGGACTCTAGGAGGTTGAGGCAGGAGGATCACTAGTTCAAACCCGGCCTGGGCAAATCAACAACTATTAAGATCCCACCACAAGACAAATAAATAAATAAATAAATAAATATTCAAAAATGGGCTTGGGTTCTAGCTCAGTGCAAAGGCACTGGGCCCAATGTCTGTTACAGGGGTGGGGTGAACCTTGTTCTTTTAAAAAATACACTAATTTATTTAGGAGTAAGAGCATACCTGCAACATGTTCTCTAACAGTTACAACAATGATGTGCATATATGCAGACAAGAAAAGCGAATGTGTCAAAATACTACTAGCTGGGGAATTCAGGGAAGAGTTCTGGGAATTCTATTCTTCCAAATCTCCCATAAATGAGAATTTTTTTCAAAATCTAAAAAGCTCACTATGTGGTTCACAATATCCATATGTCCCATTTTAGAAGTGTTCCCACCATTTCTTTCATGCTTTAAATTCAAACCTCTAAAACATTCTTAATGATTTTAAAGCAAATACTCTGTCTTCAAAATTTAAAACTAAGTCAAGGTCAAAGTCTTGAGCAAACCACAAAAAAAGGTTTGGAAATAATATCAATATATATTGGCCAAACATGTGGATAGTAAAAATTATTTAAACTAACCACTCCATTTTTTATTGAATTTACAAAGTTACTGACTCCTAAGTTCCTCACCAACAGTAATTGTCCCAGACATGTAACTTCCCCTTCCATCAGCTGTACAAATACATATATGTAGTCTTCTACAAGTCTGGCTCTGTTTCCTGGAATGTTTCCAACAACATGACCATATCTTGTTTACATCTAGATCCTCTAAGGAAAAGCTTCTGGGAAAAAGACACAACTCTGACCCCAAAAATGTTGATCTTTAACTTATAAGGAAAGGAGAGTCAGGACTTTTTACAAAACAAGAAAACAGCACAAGAAAAAAGTCTACAAATAATTCTGAATAACCACCAGCTATGTCTTGAGCAAAGTTTCAGGGGCTAATTGGAAAATACATATACACTCCTCCCCCACAAAAAGTGGAGATTGGAAAAGGTCAACAAGTTTTTAATCCAAGTGAGCGTCCTTTTTCTCCAAGTATAAACTACAAAATGTGCAGAACCCACAGTGTACATTATTGACTTTTAACTGGTCAGTCTCCAACTACCGTTCTTCAACATGAGGGCAAAAATGTTATTTCTTGTCAGTCCTTCTCACAAGAGAAGGGAGAACTGTGGTAAAGTCATGATTTGTTCACTATTGCAGACATCAGAAAATTAACCACCAACAACAGTTCCCTGGCTATTTTTAACCAAAAACCTGCTGGCTTAAACAAGGTCCGGCGGGAGGAATAGCTGAGTGGTTACAGCGCTTGCGCTAAGTACCTGGGTTCGATTACCCAGCAACCGGGTATGGTGCTGAACACCTGTAATCCCAGCACTCAGTATGCAGAAGCAGGTGGATTGCTGTCAGTCCAAGGCCAGCCTGGGCTACACAGTGAGTTCAGCATGAGCCTGGACTACACAGTGAGTTCAGCATGAGCCTGGACTACAGAGTGAGACCCTGTCTCAATAAATAAATAAAAGCAGGTCCGCCTGCATTGCAAGACGCCTCTTCCACACACAATCTCAACTCAGCCCGGGCCCAGGTGCCACCCCGCACGCCCCCGCCCTTGAAAATGACTGAGTCAGCGAGCCCACGATCAGCCTAGTGAAGAGTCTCCCAGAAATGTCGGGCACTGGGTGGAGCGGAGACCCGCCAGTGATCACCCCTCCCCCCGCAGAGACACTTCGCTCCTTCCCGAGGTCAGAGGTTAGATTCCCCAGGCCCGCTCGGCAGCGAGCGCGGGGAACCGGGCAGCCGGGAGCGCAGAGGGAACTAGAAAGGTGGGAAGGGGTGCTGGGAGTTTAGGGGAGAATGGAGGCACAGCAGATGTGCGCGTTCGCTATAGAGTCAGCTGACCCCCGAAATCTACCGGAGCTGGCGGCCCGGAAGAAACCAAGGGCACGTCGCAGAACTCCGAGCGAGGCGCCACTCCGGCCGGGCCTCCAGACGCACCGGCGGGGGGAGCCGTGGGGCCCGTGACCTTCGCGAGACCCTCGCAAGGATCGCAAACAGAGGCCGTCACGTCACCGCCTCGGCCCTCCTCGCCCGGACTCACCGCCCGCCGGAGCTGCCCCGGAGCCGCCGCTCGAAGCATCGTCTCTGCTGCAGTCGGCCCACCGGTACCCTCTGCTCCTGGAACCCTAAGCCCGGCGGGACGATGCAGCCTGCGCCAATCACGCAACCGCTCGCGAGACGCGCGAACGCGGGAGACGCTCTGGACAGGGAGCGCGAGCTCCGGGTCCTGCCTGGCCATTGGGCGGCCGCGCAGCCAATGAGGACGGCCTGAAGCTAGGGGCGGGGCTTGGAAGTGGGGCAAAGGTGAGGTTCCCTGTAGCTCAGCGGCAGAGACGGGCTGCGAGCTGTTGCTGCCTAAACTGACGCTGTCTCCAGCCTGACAGCGTTAGCGTAGACTCGCCAACTGCGCTGAACTTTCTGTCCTGAATTCCCAGCCCTCCAAATACAGTCCACGCCTCGGTCCATTCATTCTTTTACCAGTCCATTATTCAGAGCGGAAGCGTTACACGTGTAATGTGCTCAACACTTTTCCAGATGAAGAGAATGTAACAAAAGAATGCATACAATTAAAAAAAAAAAACTGGCCTGGGATTGTGAACACTTTCCCCTCTGACCTAGCTGTTGGCCAGGAAGAAGTCAACTTAGAAATGCGTTGGCCTTCCACCCAGTCCCGCATTCAAATCTGCGTTCTCTGAAAGTAAAAGAAAGAGGCAAGTGTACTTCAAGTGAAAACAAAAAGAATATTTTTATTAAAACTCAGGTTAAAAAGGGGATATAAACTAACCTCCTTGCCTGCCTGCCCACCCATGACAAAGGAAAACACAAAAAGGAAAAGACACTTCTTTTCCTCCACCCCCCTGGGCATCTTTGGTGCCAGGGACTCAGCTGCAGAGGCACAATGGGCAGGGAACATGGCGGTTCCGAAAAGAGCCGAGCAGGCAAAGAAAGAGGCAAAGAATGGGCAAAGTCTAGTGGCAAGTGAACACATGAGATGCCCCTCTATACATACGATGACCTTGAAAAGGAGATGTGCAGATAGAGGCCCTTTGTGTTCATGTAGGTCAGGTATCAGAGAAATATATATACAAAACATTGACATTAAAGGATTTTCCCTATAGGTGTGTTGTTGTTTTGTGACAGTAGGAATTGAACTCAGGGCCTTGTGCATGTTCCCAACCATTAGGCAAGTGCTCTACTACTGAACTACCTCCCCACCCCTTTTTTATTTTTTTAGACGGGGCTTACTGAGTTGCCCAAGCAGGCTTCTTCCTCGTGATCCTCGTTGGTCAGCCTCCTGTGTAGCTGGGATCAGTACAAGTTTACTGTGGTAGTTAAAGAGTTAAAACTCTCAGACTGCAAGTTCTGCCCGGGTATCACCTCTCCTAACCAAGAGATGTCCTTTGTGCCCTTATCCTCCGGGAAAGATTTAGTTTTAGCATACAAACATCCTTATCTAAGCCTAAGAAAACTGTGAAGCCAATGTAAATGTCTGTTTCCAACTTAGATGTATAGCTTTCTGTTCATTCCAAATTGTCCCACTGTAATAATCAAAAGGATTGGATATTAGTCAATTAAAATAAATCTATAAACAAAAAGGAACCCACAGGGCTGGAGGAATAGCATAGCAGTTAAAGTGCTTGCCTTGCAAGCATAAGGCCCTGAGTTCGATTTCCCCAGAACCACATAAAGCCGGGCATGGTGCCACACGCCTGTAATCTCAGCACTCAGGTGGCTTAGGGAGGAGGATTACCTTGAGTCCAAGGCCAGCCTGGGCTACATAGTGAATTCAGAACCAGCCTAGAATGAGACCCTACCTCAAAAAAAGGAACCCACTAGTCTTAATATGTTATCAGTCATAAATATTATCTTAACATGCTATACAAAAAATGATCTTTACAACTACTGAACTCATCAAAGTTATAAACATGGTTGTTCTAAGTCTTTTGTCATTTACCATTTTGATTCTTCTCTGGAAAATTTAAGATTAGATTCACGAAAAAGGCTCTAATGAGTACTACAGCAAGCTGGTTGTTTAACTATGTCAGTAAACATAAAATAAGCAAGTATGTTTCTTTCCTTATATAAGCTAAGTTTGTTTTGCTTGGCTAGTTTTTATTTGTACTTTTCCTTTTAACTTTGTAACTGTTGTCATAAAATTCTACAAACTAGTTAGTTACTTTTTTGTTGCTCTGATTCAACACCTGACATTCACAAATTTAGGGGAGGAAAGATTTATTTTAGCTCACAGTTTCAGCAGGTCACAGTCCATTCAAGGGTTCCCAGCAACAGTGGAAGTACATGGCAGAGGCAGAGGTGGAGGCAGCTTCTCACAACATCACAAACAGGAAGCCAAGTCAAGGCAAGTTGAGACTAGTCCTCCAAGGAAGGCAGGAAGCAGCTTATATATCATTCCAGGTCTCATCCCAGTGATCAACCCCTCCTGGATCCAGGTGTGGAACATGTGGTAAGCCTCCACTACACACCTGTAATCCAATTTACATGCCTATAATGCAGTTTACATGCTGTAATCCACCCTTCCAGACTAGGCCCCAATCTCCCAACAGCACATGATTCCATAGTCAATCTATAACATTCAAATGCATGAGACTTTTGGGGGACATGGTTGTTTATGTTAGTAAACTTAAAATAACCAAATGTATTTCTTAGTTGGAAACTGTTTATAAACTAAGTTTGTTTTGCTTGGTTAGTTTTGATTTGTACTTTTCCGTTTAACTTTGTAACTGTTCTCTTAAAATTCTACAAACTATAGTACAACTCTTAACAAAGAGATCCAGTATTTTGAGATGTTAACGATTCCCTACAATGCAAGTAAAATTAATCTTAACAGGTAAACGTGGCTTAAGAGTTTTTCTTTTTCAACCTCTTTGTTGATCAAATGTGGCTAAAATAGGCTATGACACTGACTCTGGTCGAAAGCCCCCTCCAAAGTGGGACCAAAGAAGACCAAGAAGTGAAACAGCTTTTCAGCGATAAGGAGTGATGTGAACAATGACTGACCAGCGATGCCTTCAGGAAAAAAGAAAAAAAATTCTCAAATAGATGAGGTGGTACAAGAAAGACTATAAGCAGTCCAAATCAAATAGAGTCACCAAAACAAAAGTAGAGCAGGGGGTATAAGGAGTGATTCTTACACACATGTGCTTGATACTGACTCTCCTAAAGAACTGCCAAAATCCTAATTGTCTCCTGAGTCAAAGCGAGCACAATAATAATAACCACAGACCTGCCAGTAAAGCTTCAATCCTCACATGGTCACAGTTAAAAGACCAGCCACCGCCCAAGTAGAAAGGCCCATCTAGCTGCCATCGTATTTAACACATACTCCTCATTGCCTTGCCATGTTTATGTCTTCCAAAACGATTGGTTGCCATATGATGGATGTTTCCAGGGACTTTCTGAGAATTTGTTGGTTATTTATACCTTCAGCAAGCTGCCCAGTGGGTTTCACATGTGGCTCACAAATCCTGACATTTGAATAAACTCAAGGTTCTTCTAATGACATCTCATTAATGATTTGACCTTGCTTGTCTTTCACGTGGGGAATGTGGTAACTAGAGGGTTAAAATTCTCGGTGTCCACATTTTGAGATGGAGTCCTGGCCAATTTGTACCCAGTTACTCTCTAGTCAATGGTTTGACTCAGCCTCCCAGTGGGGAATGTGCCAAAGAGTTAAAACCCTAAGATGGACTACAGAGCAGTCATAAGAGACTGCACCAACCTTGGCTAAAGTCACATGGCATAAGACTGAAAGCTAAAGCCATTTCTCTCTCTTAACAAGCAGAGGTCCCTTCTTCCCTCATCCTTCCCAAAGAAGTACAGCATGCAGATATCCTTGCCTAAGTCTAAGAAAACTTCTGTGGGCCCAAAGTAATGACCTTGTCAATTTCCAACTTTGACAGACAGCTTTAGTTGGAGAGCAGGTGTTTTTAAGAGAACAAGATGCCCCAAAATATATTTTCTGAGATATCTACATTTGCCAACTCAGGTCCTTTTTTCATCTCTCACCCCTTATAAGAGCCCCAATGCCTCACTCTACCAGTGTATTTCTTCCTTTGAAACTCACCTGCTGTTCCTCTTGACAGTATATTCTGATCTAAATAAACTCTTGTCTTTCTTTATATTTCTTGAGCAATCACTAATTTTTTAACATCAATACCATCAGCCCTTTAACGCACAGTCCACCACAGTACATACAACTATGCCCTGCTCTCACAGGTATTTGAGTACCTACCTTTATCACTCAGTTTTGAGTGGCTTTGATGGCATAATTTCCATTAGCTGGCTTATATTTGTGGCTGTTCAGCAAACAACTGTAGAAACTTTTTTCCACATGGAAAAATGAAGGCTGAGAGCTAGAGTAGAAGGTGGGAGGAATTGCCACAGCCAACCGTTGGAAGCTATCTATACTCTGGGAAAATACCTCTTTCCGCTGCACAGGCAAATTTTAGGAGCAGCTCCTTCAGAATTCCTGAGGGAAACAGAAGAGAAAAGTTAGCAGGACAAACTACAGTGCCAGTGCCACAATATCTGGGGGTCAACTCTGATGTTCATTTTCTCTTGGCTTGTTTTTTGTGTGCTTGGTTGGTTTGGGTTGGGTTTTTTTTTTTTCTTTTGTTTGCAATATTGGTTATTGAAGCTAGGGTCTTCACACTGAGCTACATCACTAGCCCCTTTTTAAAACGTTTTATTTTGACACAGAGTCCTGTTGTTAAATTGTCCAGACTGGGCTCAAACTTGTAATTCACCTGCTCAGACTTCCAGAGTGCTAGAATTACAGGTGTGCCCCACCGTGCCCCACCACGCCCCACTTGTTATCCATTCTAAATCTCCCTCTGCTAACATCTCCACTGGTGTCGTGGCTTACCTGATTATGCCTTATATACTGTGGATCTGAGGCCACTGACCACTAGGCCACTTTTAATCCAGGGTTTCTGTACTGTACTTGCCTGTCTACTGTCACAATGGGGCAAGGGAGTCCTAAGAGGAATCCAAGGGAATCTCTCTAGGCCAAGATAATCGCTCCTCTTCTTGACTGTGGGTTCTTGCATATAGAGTACCCAGAGTGCACAGGTGGCAAGTGCAGCTGATAGCTCAATGGGACTCCTGCTGAGGCATCTGGTGGAAACAAGGCTCACTCACCTGCGGGCCAAGTCACAACACCACATAACAGTCTTTGGTTTAAGTGGTACATGGCATCCTAGCACATGAAACCCATGTTGTAAAGTACTGTATCCATGCTGCAGGTTTAAGTGGCCCTCAGCAGGCCATTTGAATACCTGTCAGGCCTGCAGTGTCTGCATGACACTGTATGGGACTCACTTATAGAATCCTATAATCACAAACACATTTATGCACCTGTACTGTAGTAAATTGAGACGTTGGTCTGAGGCCAGGTTATTTAGGATCCAGTGCTGGTGAATCGGATAATTGATAAGCCCTTAAATAATGGTTCTGACTAAGATCTATGGAAAGGAAAGGTAAACAGTACCCAGAATGTAGCAAATTCCTGTCAGGATGATTGATGGCTCTTCCAGAGAGAAAAGCCTTCCATGTGCTCAACTTGCCACCATGAGGCCAGTTCATCTCCCGGCGGAATAGGACCATGCAGGGGCTCATTCAAGAGCAGCAGGGGCTAGATCAGCCTTTGTAAATGAAGCCTGTGCTGATTAGCTCGCACTGCTTCATTCTCTGGAACCACCGTTGTTTTATGCATGTGCCCTCCTGCCAGCACTGATGACAAAGTCTAACCAAAATTAAGTGGTCAGAACAGTTTTGTACTCTCAACTCCTTAGGGCCTCTCTCATAGTAGATGCTTTCTGGTGAGCATTAATATGTGACACAGAGATTTTTATACTACCCAATCTCACATTTCTAACCCAGATCCCCTGGACTCAATCTTCTGATCTTTTTTTCTTCAAGGCCACGTATAGGTCAAGTTATGTCATTCACCACTGCCTGGACCATCAGTACACAATTTGTAAAGTTGAGACATTTCTCTGCCCATACACAATGGATAACCAAGCACACCTCCTAAAGCTCTGCCAGTTAGAAGGCTTTCCTTCACCGTTGTCTACCAAGGCTACCCCTAGGTGAGGGTGTGCTGTGACTGCCCTTCATTTTCTGCTTGAACCCACAGACCCTCATGGAGTTGTCCTCTCTCTTATCTGCTAATTTGTAAGGGACTCTACATACAATCAGTATGACCTGAAGGTAGAAGGGGCTAATATAGAACTGGTTTTGGGTCTAGGCTTCCAGCCCTCTGGTGATACTTGTGATCAACTCTGAATGTTCTAGTTCCTTCTTAGGATGAATTATTGCTGCCTGGCTGATACTGTGATCTGCTGGGTTTGACAGAATTCAGTTCATCATGTGTATTCACTTTGTGTCCTATAATCAAGCCCACTAGCACACCAAGAGGTTTTTTTTTTTTTTAAGGTACATAAATCTGCTTCAGATGGCATGGTATTCCTCCCAGCAGAGCTTCCCAGCAACCTTACACAGCATCATTTTGTAAAACTAATCACACTATGGAAGCGCAAATGGCCAAATAGTAGAGCTGCCCTCTCTACAGCCTAGACTTGCTATAAAATGTTTCTATTTTAGTCTCCACTTACAGCTGACAGCCTTTCTGCATCACCTGGCATATATGCTAGAGCAGTATTTTTAAGTGTGAGGCGGATTGTGTCCAGAAACAAAAGAGACCTGTCAGGTGCCATGCTTCCTTCTTCATGATGGGAGGTGCAAGGTGCAATATTATGTCTTTTTCTTTGGATGGCGTGTCCTGGCATGCCTCTGACTCTGAACACTAAAAACCTTACTGATGGGGCAGGCCCCTGAATCTTTAAAGAGTTTATCTCCTATCTCAAATACACGTGTTAGATAAAGAGTCTTTAATGCGCTAGCCATTCTTTGTCCACCAGTTGAATTAGTGTGATGTGACTGATATAAGAGGTCGATGCTGTGCTCTTCACTGTGTCCAGATGGCCCAGATGTCTCCAGGCTGTGTTACGGCAGATGCTGAAAGTTAACGTAGCCCTGGGGCAAAACTGCAAATGTATACTGTTGTCTGTCCCGTGTGGATGCATGCTGTTTCAAGTCTAGTTTTCTCATAGGGATGGCAGAAGCTCCTCTTTTATGTGTCACTTTCCACATAAAATGCACTTCAGGCTCTGTTCATCTGGCCTAATAAAGACATCAGAACCAGCGTGGTGGCCACAGTAGGTCTGTAGCTTATGAAAGTTTGTACTCTGATGTCCACTGTCCTCCTCAATCCTCATTTCTGTAGGAATAACACTGATGAATCAAAAGGGAATAGTAAAACCCTTGAAATTTGCCCCATTGTACACTGTCAAGGTCTTTTAATGCTTATACACATTACCGGTGAATCATTCCTAGTCTTTTATAATGTTCTCCTGAGGCATGCTAGTGGACTTCAGCCAATGAATGCCTTTATCTTTGTAGTTAAAAAAAATCAGACTACCATCTTATGCTTCCTGTTTCATCTGCCAGAAGGCATGGGATCCTTAGAGCCAGCTTGGCAGTGCACAATACTGCTCCCAAAAGTTCCGTCTCATCATCTGCTCTCTCAGATCACTCCTCCTTCTCTTAGAAGCAGGCTCTGAGACTAGCTGGGAGTTCATGGGGTTTATTAGTGTAAGTACTCAGCGTCCATATCTGTGCAAGGGATGTGACGGAAACAGAATTGGGCACAGGGAGAAAGCTAGACCAATATGCAGAAACATGAAAGCCTTTGTTACTTAACAAAGATAGCAGAACAACGTGTAGCCATGCCAAAAGAATATGACATATGTCTATATTAACAGACTAAGGGCTCACCACAATATTCTCAACTCACAGGACAACCACCAAAAATCAGAACATTTTAAATGGATTAACAGGGGTCCCCATCTGCCTTGGAAAGTCCTGGCCACTAGCGCTGAGAATCTGCTGAGGAGGAGGACATGACAAGCGAATGAAACCCCGCCTCCTCTCAGCGCCCGCCTATCTGGTTCTAAAGCCGGTGCTGATTGACAGGAGGCTGAGCTTTGCTCCTCACTCCCCTCCTGCTGCTCCTGGTCACTTCAAAGCGATCCTCCAACAACCTACTCCCTAAAAAGTTCCCATCCCACACAGGCAACCTTGGAAGAGCAGTGTCCACCTGAAATGCTCTCTGGTCAAAAAGGCTGGGGACCACTACTGTAGTGTGAAACACTTTTTTCACATTTTTAGTACATATGGGTCAAGCAGATCAACAGGCTTCATTTGAGCAGACGTGTTCATGCGCAGAACACACTTTAATCGCTTGCTCCTCCATTACTCCCTTTGCCCTGCTGTGCTCCCAGTATCACTGTTTAAGGGGAGTGTTCAATATGTGTAATGCAACGTGGTCATGTTCATGTCCTTTTTTACCCACCCGCACTCTTCCTTTCCCTCCCTTTTCTTCCCTACCTCTTGTCTAATAATAGTCTTCCTTCTACTTTCTACAGGATGCTCTCCAGTTCCAATTATCTTTCTACAGGTGACATCTGTTGATGGGTACACAGAGTGTCTTCATATCTTGGCTAGCGTATGTTGTGCTACAACAAACGTGAATGTGCAGGAACCCTATGGAATGCTGATGTTAATTCCTTCAGGTACATACTAAGTAGTGATTGAAATGGATCAAATGGGAATTCTATTTTACTTATTTTTTTAGGAAGTGCCATATTGATTTCCATAGTGGTTGTACTAGTTTACACTCCCACCAGTTGTGTAGAAGAGTTTCTTTTTTCCCTGCATCCTCACCTGCATTTATTGTTTTTTGTGTTCTTGATGATAGCCATTCCAAATGGGGAAGATGAGCTCTCTGGGTAGTTTTGATTTGCATTTCCCTAATGAACAAAAGTGTTGAATGTTTTTTTCATATACTTATTGGCCATAAGTACTTCTTCTTTTCAGGGATTTCTGCTCAATTCTTTTGCCCACCTATCGATTGGACTATTTGGTTTTTTGACGTTAAGTTTTGTTATTTATTCTAGATATTAATATTATGTTGAAAGAGTAGCTTGTAAAGATTTTCTCCCCTTCTGTTTCTTGTCTCTTCACTCTGTTGGTTGTTTCGTTTGCTGTGCAAAAACATTTTGATTCGAGATAGTCCCAGCTGTTGATTCTTGCGATTGTTTCCTATGCTATTGGAATCCTATTCCAGAAGGCTTTGCCTGTATCTATGGTTTCAGTTAGTTCCCTTATGTTTCCTTTCAGAAGTTTCAACATTTTAGGGTTCATACTTAAGTCTTTGGTCCATTTTGAATTGACTTTTGCACAGGGTGAGAGATAAGGATGTAGTTTCAATCTTCTGCAAAAATGCCCAGTTTTCCCAGAATTGTTTCATAGTCTGTCTTTTCGCCAACATGTATTTTTGGCTCCTTTGTCCAGAATCAGGTGGCTGTAGGTTAGTTAGTAAACTTGTTTCTGTGTCCTCTATTCTGTCCCATTGGTTTACATGTCTATTTTGTGCCAGAACCATGTTGGTTTTGTTATTATAGTTTTGTACTATAATTTAAAATTGGATATTGTGATGCCTTTAGCCTTGCTCTTGTTTAAAATTGCCTTCACTGTTGCTTTGACTGCCCTGTACAAACTTCAGGATAGTGTATTCTAGTTCTATGAAGAATGCCATTGGTTATTTTTCTCGGGAATTACATTATATCTATGGGTTGCGTTTGGTAGTATAGCAATTTTAACAATGTTAATTTGCCAATCTATGAACATGGTAAGTCTCCTTCAATTTCTTTCTTCAGTGTTTTGAAATTCTCATTGTAGACATCTTTCACCTCTGTCATCAGATTGATCCCCAGTTATTTTCTTTTTTTGGAGATATTGTGAATGGGATTGTTTTCCTGATTTTTTTTCTCAGCTAGCCCATTATTGGTATATAGAAAAACTACTGAAAATTTGAAGCTAATTCTATATCCTGCTACTGTGTTGGATTTGTTCATCAGGTGTAAAAGTCTTTTGGTAGAATCTTTATCATTTTTGAAGTATAGATTTATATCATCTGCAAATAAGGATAACTTGGCTTTTGCCCTATTTATGTCCCTTTTGTTACCTTCTCTTGTCTGTTTGTTCTATTTAAAGTTTCAAGAACTATATTGAATAGGAGTGGTGAGAGTGGACATCTTTGCCTCATTCCTAATTTTGGAGAAAGTGCTTTCAGAATTTCCCCTCCTTTTGAATTATATGATTATTGGTAGGAAGAGTAAATGGAGGAATGGAAAACTAAAAATGGAAAAAGTAAATTTGAAAAAGAAAAGGAAGATAAAGAGGAGGAGAGAAAACTGAGATTAAAATTCAATTGAGGAATAAAAGAAAGTAAACAGAATCAGTAAAAGTAACAGAAATGACAAGCCAGAAAAAAAAATAGAACAAGAAAAATGGGAAAAGAAATGAAAATTCAAAAAAGAAAAAGAGAAATAAGTCCAAAAAACTTTCTGCATGTTGAGGTTCTTGTACGGGGAGTTTTTTCCCAGGACTTTCAATCTTGGAATCCATCAGACCTGGGCAGAGGAAGGAAGGGAACAGTGAGTCTCAACTGGAGGTTGGTGTGTTTCCACACCTACTTTTTGCTGTGTGAATTCTGGGTCCTGCTTTGCCTTTTGCTCTAAGCAGGGTCAGTAAACGATGTGTTATCTGCCTGCGGACTATGTTCACTCCAGCAGCTTTTGCTGTGGTGACCATCTGTGCACCCTGAACTCTGCTATCCCTGACTAGCTTTGCTGTCTCATCTGGTCATGTGCCGTGCTTGTTCCAGAGGCACTTCTGTTCACAGCCCAGGATGTGCCAAACATCTAAACTACAGCGTGTCCCTGATCCTTTTCACTGATGCAGAAAGCAAGCAGACTACCAATTTCTGTCCTGGAAGTAGGCAGGTAGGGATGTCAAGCAGTCTGATGGGCTCATTCCCAGTACTTTTCGACCCAGCCCCCTCAGCAAACATGTGGCTGGCCTGGCTTCTCATAACCAAGGGTAGGACCACTGTGTCCTTGATAGCCTGAGCTTACTCGTGCTTAAACTTCTCAGGGGCCTGTGGCTAGACTCATCTCTTGTGGCCATCTACTACCCAGTCACTTTGGTAAAGTATCTCCAAAAACTCTGACATGTGATTGGTCTGTGACTTCTGATTCCCAGAGTAACGCAATAAACAACTCCTGAGTGTATCACTCCTGCATATGGCAGGTACCTCAGTGGACTTCTTCTCCAGTCAAAGCCTGAAATATATGGGGGTTCACTTTCAGAGCAAAGCCCACACTGTATTTGCAGCTTACAATAACCAAGGTTTTTTTTTTTCCCATCTAGCACTACCAGTCCACTGTTCATCACAAGGAAACTAGCCCTCTCTGGGATTGCCTTTTCCTTGTGGCATTAGGTCCCCTTCTCCCTAGGAACTACAGTTAGTGTTCCAGATTGTTTAATTCTTTTCTCTGCATTGTCTTCAGTTTCACAGCGATTCTCAGCTTTCCTGTCAGCTCTTTCTTAATTCCCTCAACACAAAGTTGTTATTTTCCACGTGTCTCTGTTTCAGGTCTTAGAGAGGCCGTGGTTTGCTGCCAGCTTTTACTCCATCATCTTAATCCTAATGTGAGACATTTAAAACAAGGTATCTTACAACATCAGAATTTCTCCACATCTGTAAAGAAGGAAAATAAAGCTGCAATAGAGGCAGGTTGCCAAGTGGCTCATTTGTTAGTCAAACAAGGAAAGTCATTCATTAATGGTGATTAATGTTTCATTGTAGCAGCTGACAAAATGCATCCTGAGAAAATTAACCTGTTAATACTAGAGATTGTAGTGAGAAATGTTGAGGACATGGGGCATCAGTAATAATTAGAACGCAAAGCAAATGAGGTCATGTTTTTCGTTAGCTTTTGATGAATTCACAGGTGTTGCCAATACTGCTCAGTTAATATCATTTACTCAAGGAATTTTTTTTGAGACATGGTCCCACATTTGTATCCAGGCTGGTTCTGAGCTCACTAGGTAGCCCAGGTTGGCCTCAAACTCATCACAATCCCCAGTTTCCCACACACTGGAATTACAGGCATGTGCCACTATGGCTGGCTAATTTCTGTGTGGTGCTGAGGAATCTAACTCAGGGCCTTTAGCATGCTAGGCAAGTGCTCTAACCACTGAATAATTTGAAGTGACTGTAGAATTGGCCTTGCAAATAGTCTAAATAGGGCAATGAAATATTTCTAAAGAATCTGAGACAATACTAAGTCCGTATAACCTGAGGTGGAATCTATCTACTAAGGTGTATTACAACTGATTTTAGCAATATATATGTGGAACAGAAAAAGGCTGTGTTAGAAAAATTTTAAAGCTTGAGAAATTATAAGGTGTCTAAAGCTTATAGTTCCATTTAAAACATTATTCATCAACAGGTACTTTGTTGAAAATATTTTGATTCTATTACATGTTATTGCATTATAGAGTTCATGATAAACTTCAGTTTCATAGGCTATTGTTAGTTCTTTGAATTTTTATCAAAAATAAAACCCGAATATTCTAACTTGTTCCACCACACAGTAGTAAACCTAGGTCAAAATCATACTAGGAGGTCATAACAGCTTTATCATGGCCAAAGATTTGAAATAATACAAACATCTACTTACCTGGTAAATTAATGAATAAATAATGGTGTATTGTATTCTGTTTATAAAAACAAAAATCACATATTATTGATACATGATACATGTGACAATATGGATGACTCTCAGAAACATTAAGCTAGGATGCCAGACACCAGAGACATTCCACTTCATTTATATGACATTCTTAAAATATAAGGATAGAAAGCAAATGGCTGATTGCCAGGTGCTAGAGTAGAGGGAAGGGATTGATGGCAAACGAACATGAGGGAATCCTCTAAGGAGATATTAGCTTGGTGCAAAAGGAACTGCAATTTTTGCATTCTTGAAATTTACTATTTGTTATTGGAATACATTCTTAAATAAATACGGTATGCTATATATCCCTTTAATATGCACTTACCACTATTTTTGTATGTATGTATTACATATGATTACAATGTATGTATTACATATGTATTACAATGATGTATTACTTGCTATTTATCTTATATTTATTTTTTGTTTGTTTGTTTTGTGGAACAGAAAAACACAAGGCGTTCACACTGAGATACATTCCTAGATCATGTTTTTTGCTTTGATTTTGAGACTGGGGTCTCACGAAGGTGCTAAGTTGCCCAGAGTGGGATCTAGCTTACAATCCCCCTACCTCAGCCTCCTGAAGCACTGGAATTTCAGGACTATGCCACTGAGCCCAGCTCTATATTTCTTTTAGACTAGAGAAATTATGTTAGACAAAAAGCAAATTCAAGCCACTTTCATATTTGAGTTCAACATGGGTCATATAGTAGCAAAGACAATTTGCAGTATCAACAACACAATTGGCCCAGGAACTGTGAAGGAACATACAGTTTTGCAAAAGAAGAGCACAGAGGTGACCATCGGAAGTTAACAATGGCCAGCTGAGAGCAATCATCAAAGCTGGTCCTCTTATAAATATACCAGGAGTCGCTGCAGACCGAGTGCCTATTGTACTGTGGTTGCTCATCATTTGAAGCAAATTGGAAAGGAGAAAAAGCTTGATAAATGGATGACTCATGAGCTGACAAAAAACTGTCGAAGTCTGATCTTCTCTTGTTCTGTGTAATAACAACAAATTATCGTTTGATCAGACTGTGATGTACAACTAAAAATGGATTGTATACAACTGACAACAGATAGCTCAGCAGTTGGGCGAAGATAGAGCTCCAGAGCACCTCCCAAAGCCAAACTCACACCAAAAAAAAATAAAAAGAAGAAAATTATGATCACTGTTTGGTGGTCTTCTGCTCTTCTGATCCACTGCAGCTTTCTATTAAAATCTGAGAATTATGTTCATAAAATTGAGGAGCTATGACAAAAACTGCACCACCTGTAGCCAACATTGGTCAACAGCGGGGACCCAGCTCTTCTCCACAACAATGCCTGGCCATACATTGCACAACCAATGCTTCAAAAGTTGAACATTTTGGCTATGAAGTTTTGCCTCACCCTGCCATATTCACCTGAGCTCTTGCCAGCCTACTACCACTTCGTCAAGCATCTTGACAATTTTTTTTTTTTTTTTTGCTGGAAAACACTTCCATAATCAGCAGAATGCAGAAAATGTTTTATAAGAGCTTGTTGAATCTCAAAGCATTGATTTTTACGTGACAGAAATAAACCGACTTATATTTTGTTGCAAAAAATGCGTTGATTACAATGGTTCCTATTTTAATTAACAAAGCTGTGTTTGTGACAAGATATAATGATTTAAAATTCATGGTTCAGAATCACCATTACTTTTGTTCCAACCTAATAAAAAGAACTGCATCATAATGGTCATATATGTAGCAAATGTGTGTATTTGTCAAAAAAACACCACAAATTGTACATTTAAAATTGGTAAATTTTAAATTAAATTGGACTTGGTGGTACAGGCCTGTTATCCCTGTAATCCCAGTACTCTTGGAGGCTAAAATAAGAGAAATGTAAATTCAAGTCCAGTGTGGGCAATTTAGTGACTTAACAAGACCCTCTCTCAAAATAAAAGTAAAAAAAAAAAAAAAAAAAAAAAAAAAAAAAAAAAAAAAAAAAAAAAAAAAAAAAAAAAAAAAAAAAAAAAAAAAAAAAAAAAAAAAAAAAAAAAAAAAAAAAAAAAAAAAAAAAAAAAAAAAAAAAAAAAAGAAAGAAAGGAAAAAGAAAGGAAAAGAAAAACAAAGAAAAAATGAAAAATAGAAAGGTTTAAATGTAAATAAGATAGTAAATTTTATATGTAAATTTCACCTCAATAAATCTGATTTAAACACATAGTCACAAAACACACATTTTCAGTCACTCATCTGAATTACTCATTCAGTTTATAACAAGAATGTTGAAAGAAGCATAAATGAAAACGTTTCATTTTGAAATTTAACCAAGATCCTACATTCACTCTCTTGGCCTGTCCTACTGGTTCTAGTTTTCTGCTTCCACCCAGTCCAAGCCACCATCACCTGTTAATGAGATTGTTGCAGTGACCTCCAAGCCTGGCTCCAAAGAGCCACTGTCTGAGTCCACACAATAAATAATGACCCTCTTAAACATAAATCACCTCTGCCATCTCTGCTGAAAGAGCTCTCATCACACTCATGGGGTAAAAAGCCAAAGCTCTTGTCACAGCTTCAACTCTCAACTTGGCCTGGCCCTCTGACCTCATTCTTTCTCTAATGTATAAACATGCTCCTGCCCAGTCCTTTTCACTTGCTACACTTTCTGTTTGGAATCCTTTTCTGCCTGGTCTTCTACATAGTTGCTTCTACTCCTCCTTAGGTCTCAGCTTTGATACTATTCCCTAGAATTGTCTTTCCCTGACCACCATGTCTCACTCCTTCTCCATTTTTAAAAATATATTTCCTTACAATGCTTATTTTTCAAAGCAAGAACCTTGTTCTATTCACCATTGTTGGCACATGTAAGCACTTAACGCATGCCTTGTGGATGAGCAAATGTACAAAGGGGCTCACCCAAAGTGTGTCACCTGTGCAGCCTTCTCAGACTGACTGGTCCACTTACCTCTCCCTCTTCCTCATCTTCCTAGCATTTGCTATTTTTGTTTCCTTGAGTCATTGATTGAACAATAGGTTTACTGATATATAATTTATGCATCAGACAATTCACCCATTGAATTACACAAATAGATGATTTTTAGTATATTCACAGCATTGTCCACCCATTACCACAGCCAACTTTTGAGTATTTGCATCACCTCAATGAGGTACCTCACACCCTTTAGCTACCACATTACATCACCAGCTCCCTTCCCAGAAACATGCTGATGAGGATGTGGGGGAATTGGTACACTGGCACCCTGCTGCTGGGATCCTCGCTGGCAGTCCCACGAAGTGCTAAGCGTTGAGTTACTACACATCCCAGAAAGTCCACTCCTAGGCACTGGCCCTAGAGCAATGAAAATGAATATCTGACGAAAACTTGTGCATGAATGTTCACAGCAGTGTTACTCACAATAGCTGAACTGGTGTGAGAACCCGAATGCCCACCCACTGCTAAGCAGCAGACAATGTGGTCTATCCATATGACACAACATTGTTCAGTAAGAAGTGAAATGCTGATATATGGTATTGCATCAACGGACCCTGAAAATATTATTCTAGATGAGAGAAATCAGTCATGAAAGACAATGTATCACAGTGAAAGGTTCAGAATAGACAAACCCATCGAGACAGAAAGCAGAGCAGTGTTGCTTAGCATTGAAAAGATGGAGGGAGGAACAGGGAGTGACTGTGAACGGCTCTGGGCTTTCTGTTCGAGATGAGGAAAACGTCCCAAAACTGACAATGGCTATAGATTCACATCTATGAGAATAAGGGATAAAAAACCTTGAATAGATAAATTCACAGTATGTGAATTTTTTCTCAGTGAAATCCATATACAGTACTTATATACCCTGTGAGGATGCAGAGGTTTTTAAGTTCTCTCCTTTATTTTCTCTTTGTAAAAGAGGTTTAAAAAAAGTTTTTGTGGAAAGCTAGTAATTTAACTTAGTAGTTACCAAGACTTTGTAATACATCTCAAATACCATCCTCCACTCAACAGCGTTTTAGGACCCTGAGAGCCACTGCCTGACACGTAATTCAGCATGATCAGCCTTCAATTCTGTCTACTGTGTAATCCACCTTTATGATTCCTTCCCTGCTCACTACTTCCCCTATCTGTCCCCCACCCAGAACTTCTGAGGAGGGAGGGACAAGGATTTGTCTGGAAGCTGCGATTGCGCAGAAAACTCATTATTTTTGCTGAATATTTGGAAGTAGATGGAGATTGGACCCCATGATCCTGCTTCTGGGTGCTTCTCTATTTCAATTTGGGCTGCAGAGAAACAGGCCAGGATTCCTAAAACCTGCCTGATATCTCTATGTTCTCAACAAGCCATGATTTTGAAAGACATTCTGCTTTTCCAAAGTATGGCACACGAAAACAGACTTACCTTTTTAGTAATGTCTGCCAACAGGACTTCTTTCTTTGTACTAAAAACACCCACAGATTATTTTAACTGTGCCACTTTCAAATTCTTTTTTCAACTTCTCTGTTCCTCCCAATGTGGTGTCATTTCTCTATTTGAAAATCATGACCGTGAAACCTCGAACATTTATGGGTTATGCAAACAGTTTCCCTTGGTATGTATTTAATAATTACTACTCTTACTATTACCAGATGTTGAAATCTCAAATTATAACAGAGTGACAGACTTAAGGGCAAGCTTATTTGAGCAAGAGAAATATGACAATTTTGTTCTATAAGAGATGGCAGGTGCCTGACCTGGGTCTGTATTCAGTTTTTTTTTTTTTTTGCTGTGTTTACCTGAGATGTTTCTCACAAGCACCCTGATCTCACTGATCCTTCCCTTGTACCATCTTCACTGGTAAAATGAGGAGGTTAATGCCCTCCTTGTAGGGTTTGGATGAGAAATGGGTGGAATTATGCGTTGTGTTAATTACCTATTGCTGTACTGTAATGCTCTAAAATGTAGCAGTTCAAACAACATTTAGTATGTTACCTCACTTTGAGAATCTGGAATCAGAGTATCTCAGCTGGAAAGTTCTGACTCAAGGTCTCTCATAAGATTGCCTTCAAAGTAGCGGCCAGGGATGTGGACAGGAGAGAGAAAGAGAGAAAGGACAGTCTTTTATAGCCCAAACTCACAATAATACCATTATGATTGCTCAATTCTACAGGTGACATTCCAAGAGCCCAAGAGATGAGCACCCCAGGTGAAACGAACAGGATGCAGAGATCACTGGTGGCCACACTGACAGTTGGCTGCCTTGGCTGCCATCTATGTATAAAGCATTCAGCACCCAGACACCATTAGTCGCCATTTATTGAGCTGATATTGTATGTAGGCCCACTTCTAGGCCCAGAAGTACAGGCAGGGTGCCTGCTCTCAAAGGCTGACAATCCACCAGACGTGGTGGTGCATACCTGTTATCCCAGCTCTCTGGGAGAATGAGGCAGGAGGGTCATAACTTTAAGCCCAGCCTAGGCAACTTAGCACCCGATTAAGAGGTCTTGTCTGAAGTCTAAATAAAAAATATGAAGAATTGGTGATGTAGCTCAGTACAAACACCCTGAGTTCAATCCTCAGTTTCACACACACACACACACACACACACACACACACACACACACACACACACACACAGAGAGAGAGAGAGAGAGAGAGAGAGAGAGAGAGAGAGAGAGAGAGGAGTACAAAATAGGTTTACAAAATAGGTTTACATTCTAGAAGGCATAGTAAGTTTCTAGAAACAGACATTTGCTCCCTGCAAGGAAAAGATAAAATCTCTGTAAAAGGAGTTCTTGGCAGCTGAGGATGTAGCTCAGCAGTTAAAATGCTTGCCTTTGCAAGTGCAAGGTCCTGAGTTTGATTCCTCAGCCTGTAATCCCAGCACTTGAGAAGCTGAGGAAGGATGATTGCCTTGATTTCAAGGGCGGCTTGGGCTACACAGTGAATTCAGGACCTATGGAGCAAGATCCTGTCTCACAAAAGAGCAACATCAAAAAAGTTCCTGGTACATGATCCAACTTCTCTGAAAAGTAGGGAATCCCTCCATTTCAGTGTGCTTATTACAGGTTGGAAGACTGCAATTTCCACTTAACTTTGGAAGCTGAGAACTTACACCAAAGATTCCAGCTGAAGTGATGAGAGCCACTGTGACTGCCTGTGAGGAAAATAGGAAGTAACTAGACTGATGATGGTGCCCACAGGTGTGCAAGGGTGACTTAGTTAATTTTCCAAAGCTGTTCTTTTAGACACTGACTACACTGAGAAGCAAAGCAACACACAATCTTCTTAATTCCTAAGCTCCTTCTCTCCGTGTGAAGGCAGCCAAGATGAGACTTCTGTCTGGCAAAGACTCATTCACTTTAATTTTACTGATGTTTAATGTAATGTGCATATAAATATGTATGTACTTTATAAGAGGTGACCTTGAGTTTAAAACCTTCAGAATGTACTTTGACTTCTTCCAGCTTGTTCCAATGAGGAGACTACTTTCCTGATATTTCACTTGTGCTAAAATGTTCCTATTTTAGGCTCTTAAAGGAGACATGTATGATTCATGGGATTAATGGCAAAGAATTTGCATATATTATCATATTAGCCTTGCATCTCCCTAGACTTCAAAATGCTAAAGTGAAGTCTAAGATTTATATATAAGTATTGAAGCCTTATTTCTAGGCTTAATAAAACATGCATATCTTTCCAATACACCCATGGACCAAAATACACATCGAAACTTTCTCTGACACTGAGGAAACTTGCAGGTGCCCAAGAGAGCAAACAAAGCTCCGCTGGCATCTGGCTTCCTGCCTTCCACCCGTGGCTGGCAGTGCAGGGGCCCCAAAGGCACTGCTGCTCATCAAGCCTGTCCTGAGCTTGTGTCCTCTACTGGTGCTCAGCAGGCACAGGAGTGAACAGTGAGACCAACTCGGGGCTGAAGAATTTCATGGAAGACCCTTGTTCCAGAGCTCTCTTTCCTGAGAAAGAGCAGAAATCTTATTGATGACTGTATGTATTTTCAGTGCTTGGGAAAGAGATCTCAAGGGACTTCTGTTAGGGGAGCCCCTGCGAGCTAACTCATGCCTTGGCCCCCAGATAGTTCTATAGATACTGCACAAAACTGTAATGAGAATCTTGGGGACAAGGACAGTGGCCAGAACCTTCATGGTGGCCCCATATTATGCTCATTCCTGCCCCACTGCCTTGGTTACTCCTTGGTGCTGCCTCCTCACTTCCAGAGTCTGCCTGACTTGTTCCCATTGTTTGGTCCAAGTTTTCTTTTTTATTATTATTTTTGTGCCTAATGAAAAAAAATTAAGAGTTTTTTGCAATACTTAATAGAAAGACTTTATTCTGAGACAAGGCTGTTCCTTCTTGATGTCAACATCTTTCTTCTGTATGAAATGGTGGTGATGATAGATAGTACTTGTTAATTTTTAATATCTCATTGGCATCACAGTCCTGTGTGATAGCCTCACTGTTTTTCTTTGGTTCATAAATTCCAAAGATCTGAGAACCACAAGATGAGTTCCATCCCCCCTCATACTTGAGACCTCAGACATTCAGGGCTTTTCTTTTAAAAACTATTTTTTTAGGGTGGGGTCAAGATGGTGGCAGTATAGGATTACTTGATTAGTGGCTCCACCCAAACTCAAACAGAGTTTGATGTAGGAAAGAAAACTGATGGCTTAGCTTAGGAAAATAGATGCGCACATGGATCTAAAAGGTGACCACAGGCTTATGGGGAAGGTGGAAGCCTTCAGAGGCAGAGGGGGCTGGAGAAAAATCCCCAGTCAGGTAAGTGCACCAGACAAAAAAGGGCACTGGGCTGTAGTAAGCGAAGAGTGCCCAGGCACACAGCTGCAGAAACAAGGAGGACTGTGAGGGTTGTGAGCCTAAGTGCTCAACAACTGTGGCTAAAAGCTGCTACTGCAGTGCGGAGGTAGGACCACAGCTTGAGAAGTCACCCCGCAGTGCCACTCTATGAAGAGAGGGGGAAAAAAGGAAAGTCCCAATTTGAAGTGTCCCAGAAAATAGCCCAAGGACAGGACCCAGGGACTTTGGGGATTCTCCTTGTTGGTTACAGGGAAAGAAAAGTGATAGTCGCAGAGAAGACAAAAAGGCCATAGACCTGCTGAAAGATTAAAGCTCAGCAAGAGCAGGCCTTGCCGTCAGAGGGCTCCTCTACCCACCCTCTGCAGCATGTGTGAGAGAAGAGCCAGATCACTTGAAAGCAGTTTGTCCAGGGGACTGGTGTGTAAGCGCTGGAGTGTCTGGAGGTGTATACACGGCCCTAAAGGAAGCTACAGGAAAGGAAATTTTAAAAAGAACCAAGTAGTCTATCAATGTAAACAAGACATACTTAAACAAATGCTACAGATGTTTTGTGAGTTCCAGAAGGAATTTACCAAGCAAACATGGTCTTAATGAATAAAAGTGACTTTATAGATGTCGCAAACAAAAAGATGATTAAGGCAACGGAAGACATGAAGGAACATCTCAGCAGAGAAGTAGGAAGGTTGAAAGGATACCAAGCTGAAATTTAGGATATGGAAAACTCGACTGAAATGATAAAAAGCCAGTTCAAACGTTATGAGGACAGAATGTTGGATCTTGAAGACAAGTTTGACCAACTGAGCCACAAACTCAGAGATAACCACAAAGCAACAAGACAACAAGGTGGCTGGATGCAACAGATAATAGATGGCCCAAACATAACCAACCAATCTCAGAATTATGGGGGTGAAAGAAAAAACAGAGGATGGCACAAAATATACACAGGATTTAATCACTGTAATTATAGCAGAGGTTTCCCCAAACCTAGGGAAAGAAATTTGTGGTACAGGAGGCATGTAGAACACCAAATAACACTGACAAGAAAAGAGACTCCAAACATTCAGCACAAAGAAAGAATACTAAAATCTGTAAGACGAAAACAGAATAACCTACAAATACAACTCACACAACTCATCAGAATAACTGTAGATTTCTCAGCACAAACCTTCGAGGCCATGAGGACATGGAGCAAAGTCTTTCAAGTTCTAAAAGAAAGCAAGTTTTAACCCAATAAAACTAAACTTCAAAATTAGGAGAAGTAAAAACATTCCATGACAAAGAAAATCTAAAGAAATTTATGACCACTAGTCCAGTGTTGCAGAAATACTTACAGAAATCTTGGATAAAGACACGGGGAGACTAATAGCACGAGAGAGAGAGAGAGAGAGAGAGAGAGAGAGAGAGAGAGAGAGAGAGAAAAGAAAAAAGAGGGAGAATGACCTAACAAAAGTAAGCAACAATCAACACAGAAAACAAGACAGTGACAGGATATAGCAACTATATCACGATAATAATTCTTGATGTTAATGGCCTTAACTCTTTAATCAAAAGGCATAGACTGGCAGGTTGAATCAAAAAACAAAACTCAACAATTTTTTGCCTGCAGGAGACAAAACCCATAAAGAACTAAATAGACTGAGAGTAAAGGGATGAAAATAAATACTTTTTGGAAATGGAGCCCAAAAACATGCAGGAGTAGCTATTTTATTCTCAGACACAACAGACTTCAAGCCAAAACAGATTAGAAGAAATAAAGACAGACACTACATACTAGTAAAGGGAACAATCCAATAGGAGGAATTCACAGTTATCAATATACATACACCCAATATCGGTGCACCTAATTTTGTAGAAAATAAATACGATTTCAATATACCACTATCACAAATAGAGAAGTCAACTAGACAAAAAAATTTCAAAGAAGTATCAGAACTAAACGACATTGTGGAACAAATGGGCATGACTGATATCAAGACTTCAACAGAATATACCTTTTTCTAAGCAGCACACAGGACTTTTTCAAAATCGTCCATATTTTAGGACACAAGGCATGCTTAAATACATACAACAAAATTGAAATAATTCTTTGTGTGCTTTCAGATCATTGTGGAATTAAACTAAGAATCAATAGCAAAAGAAACTACACAAGTACATGAACGTTAAATAATACATTATTGAACAAACAGGGTCACAGAAGAAATCAAAAACTTTGTAGAGTAAGATGATAGTAGAAGCACATCATATCATAATTTCTAGGGCACAATAAAAGCAGTACTAAGAGAGGAATGGATAGCCAGAAAGCACACACCAAAAAATGGAGCAGTTGTAAATAAAAAAAATTAATGAGGCACCTCAAGGTCCTAAGGAAAAGAGACAAATCACAACCAAAAGTAGTAAGAGGAAGAAAATTACAAGGATCAGAGCGGAAATTAGTAAAATTGAAAGTAAAACACACACACACACACACACACACACACACACACACACACACACACACACACAAAAGATTACCGAATCAACAAGCTGGTTCTTTCAAAGGATAAATAAGATTGATAAACCTCCAGCCAAATGCCTTGGTTTGGATCTGGAGTGCCCCTTAAACGCCTCATATTCCTATGAATATTGTGTAGGGTTGGGAGGAAGGAGTGAATTTTTGGTCTTGTCCTGAAGGGATGTGTGCTGGTTCCGCCCTTCCTCCCAGTCAGTGCCTCTCTGTGCCACCACGTTGTGAAGATCTTGCTGAGGGAGCTCTGGCTCTGGCCCTGCCCCTCCTCCTGCCCCACCATGTGCTTCTACCATTTTCCAGCCGCCCACCTGTGAATGGACTATGACCCTCTGAGACTGTAAAGTACAATAAATCTTTCTTCCCTAAGTTGTGCACGTTGGGTATTGAGTCACAGCGATGAAAAAGCAACTAAGACACCAAACTAATCAAAAGAAGGAAAAAAAAAACCATGTCTATGCAGTTAGAAATGAAAAGGGTGAAATCACAATGGACTCTGCCGAAATCCAGATGATTAAAAGGAACTATTTTGAAAACTTATACTTTAATACTTATAGAACCTGGAAGAAATGGACAAATTCCTAGATGCACATGAGATACCGAAATTGAACCAAGAGGATAAAAACACTATTGTTATGGTTTAGATCTGGCATGTTTCACAAAGTGTCATGTATTTGGATGTAGTGGAATAATGTACAACTGTGTGCTGCTGGAGGTGGGGCCTGGCTGGAAGGAGCAGATGCTTGGTGCTTGACTTGGGGGACTGTATCAACCTGTTCAGAACGGGGAGCACACAGGTCAGAGTTTTTAGGTATATGTTATTGACTTGTGGACCAGGGAGTGAGGGAGGGCACCCACCTTGGTGTGGGGGACCCAACTGGCAGCTTGAACTAAGTAAAGAAAAGAAAATAAAACATTATTATAGCTTCTTCCTGAGAAATATCTGTTCTTGTCTGAGTTCCCAGACATCAACTTGGCTTTCTGTCTGCAATGCTGTGAGCAATTTTCCAGCTTCTGCAATGTATTCCCAGTATTGCCAGCTCTCCATAAATGATCTGTGTGAGACCTTCTGAAGCTATGAATTAAAATAAATCTTTTTTCCCTAAGGTTATGGACGCTGGGCATTCTGTCACAGCAATGAGAAGGTAACTAAAACAACCATAAACAGATCAATAATAAGCAATATAATTGAAGCAGTAATATAGTCTCTACCTACACAAGAAAGTTCAGGACCTGACAGATTCACTGCAGAATTTTACCAGAACTTCAGAGTTGAGCTAACACCAATACTTCTCAAACTTTTCCATGAAATTGAAAGAGACGTAACACTGCCAAACACTTTCCTGGAAGCCAGCATTACCCTCATACCAAAACTTGACCAAAACTTAGCAAACAGAAAAGCCTACAGGTCAATTTTCTTGATGAAGAAAGATGCAAAAATCCTCAGTAAGATACTTGTGAACAGAATGCAGCAAATCATTAAAAAGATCATATACCATGACCAACTTGACTTCATCACAGGGATGCGAGGATGGTTCAACATATATAAGTCAATTAGTGTAGTACACCACATAAACAAAAGGGCAAAAACAATCATTTCAACAGATGCAGAGCAAGCCTTTGAAAAAAATACAAAATCCATTCATGATTTTAAAAAAATCCTCCGGTGAAAACAGGTGTGGAAGAACATTACCCCAAGATGATAAGAGACATTTATGACAAACCTAATGCCAATATTGTACTAAATGGGGAAAAACTGAAACCATTTTCCCTAAAGTCAGGAACAAGACAAAGGAATTCATTCTCACCTCTCCTATTCAATATAATACTCAAAACTCTAGCCAGAACAGACAAGAGAATGGAATAAGGAAAAATATATTGGAAAAGAAGAAATCAAGCTATCCTTACTTGCAGCCTATGTGATTCTTTAAATAGAAGACCCCCAAAACTCCACCAAAAGAGCTTTAGAATTAATTAACACATTCAGCCAAGTTAAGGATACAAAGAATACACAGAAATCAGAAGCACTCTTGTATATTAATAATGAAATACTGAGAGAGAAATGAGAAAAACAATTCCATTCTCAGTAGCCTCAAAAAAAGTCAAATCCCTACGAATTTCTGATGTTCCATTTCATGCCACTAGGAATAGAGGTTATCATGATCTCAACAAATAACAGATGCTGGTGAAACAACAGGTGCTCAACAAATAACCGATATGTGGGGAGAGGAACCTTACTACATTGCTGGTGGAAATGTAAACTGGTACACTTACGGAAATCAGTATGGAGATTTATTACCAAAAAAAAACCCCAAAAAATGCACATTTCATTTAAGCAGCTATACCTCTTCTGGGTATCTTTCCAAAAGAGTTAAAAGCAGAAGCATGCTCACTTGACAGAGCTGTTGAGTAGGAGAGCCTGGACCTCAGAATCCTCAGAAAGAAGCTGAGTCTGTATAGCAGAGAAACAGAAAGAACTTGTTGCTAACACAATTGAGCCCTGAGTCACCTCACTCAGTGGGCCTTAGCTCTGAGCTCATTTGTCCCCCTTTTTACCCCAAGGCACTCATCTGGCATGTACAGATTGAGACGTGTGCAGCCCGCGTCACTGCCCAGCACACAGTGGTTCCCCAGAAACACTCAAAGACCACAGTCCAAGCTTTCTTACCTGGGAAAGCACAGCTTAAATCCCACATCCTCAGCAAGCCTTCCCAGAACATGGGGAATTCTCCCCCAAGCTCAGTGGCTAGGGACTCAATACACATGGCCTTCTATAGCTGCGTGTGCTGTCCTGAGGCATCTCCTTGTCCCAACAGAGTGAGACCCTGAGAGCACCAGGACCACTCCTCACACCTCAGTCACCCTTCTCTCTGGGTCCACCACAACCCCTTCACTCTTGGCACATTCACTTGCTTTTTTGCTGATGAACAAACCGGTCATTAATCTCCTCTCCCTCCTGCTGTGGGCACCAGCCTGTAGCTGAACGAGATTTCTACAACAAGAGGAGCATTATTATTTTGTTCTGAAGGTCTTTACAAGTATAAGGCCTGTCCGAAGCAGCTATAAATAATTTATATAGTCCATAACTCAAGCTGATCAAAACAGACCTCATCACAGTGATGTGGCAAAATCTGGTACAAGCTGCTTTTCTGCTGCCTCCAAACCAATTACACGTTCGGAACAGATGAGTCTGACCGGGCTCCCTCCTGCAGCGGGACTATCGCCCCATCCCCAATCACATTAATCACAATCTGTCCGTGATTAGACCCGGATAATCCCATTGGACCACAGGTGACAACCCAGATTCTATTATCTCTTGTATTGTCTATTTTTGGAATTTACTGGTAACTTGAATCTCCAGGAGATGTTTTCCAGTGAAAGAGGATCTGCGGCAGGTTCTTTTGAGAACAACCACGCAACAGGATTTAGCTAGAGCCAGATATTCAGTGCCATTGTCTATTTCTTATTTTGCATGCCATGAATAGACAAAAATGGGACAAGAATCTGTGGTCTTTTTTATGAGAGAAGGAAAACACAGATATTTGTTTTCTTAAGAAAATATGTTGGAAGGACAAAAGGTATCCTCAAAAACCTTCAAAAGGATAAGAGCTTTACAAAGAGATAGCCTCGTATTTGAGATAGTATGATGAACTATTTTCTGTTCAGTCTTGCAAGCATCCACTATTGGTAAAGGGTCTCTAACTGGCTCCTCCTGTCTGCAAAACCTAAACATACACACACCTGTGCATGACAGAAGAACTTAGTACACAGGTTTCTTGCTGGGGAAATAAGTAAAAGCAAAAACAAAACAAAAAAGGAATCAAATCTACCTGAGCTCTGACAGCTGACAGTTCCTGTAATTTGAAATTTCCTGTAATCAAATCTACCTGAGCTCTGACAGCTGACAGTTCCTGTAAATGGACATACAAAAACTTAGTTCCAAACCTGGATCATGTGGCTTGACACTAGCTTCCTTGCCCATGAGCTGTCTGATGCTGGTTTGGCCAATTTGCTCCTTTTTCACCTCAGTCTTTTCCTCCTTCTTCCTCATTTTGGCCAGCACATGGACCTCAACAGGAGAAGAGATGCTTCTAGAAGAAAAAGAAAATGTTTTAAGGCTGGCAGAAAGCAGCTAGCAATACCAGTGCTCTGGAGCAAACTGCTCAGAACCACTCCCAGGCCACATTTAACCAGCCCGGGTTCCCTCTTCTGGAAAAATGGGGAAAATGCAACTTTCCCCAAAGCCAACTATGCCCATCCAATCTCCTAAGACCTAGGCTTGGAAGTCTATCTCTTTGGTAAATCATTCAAAACAAAACAAACCTTCCTTTTCCCCACCCCGATGCTCATTTGACCATTTAGCCTGTAATCCCAACTACTTGGAAGGCTGAGGCAGGAGGATTGCAAGTTGGAGGCCAGTATGGGCAACTTAGCAAGACCCTGTCTCAAAATGTAAAAAGGACTGAGGCGTAGCTCCATAGTACATCGCTGCTAGGCTTAATTCCTAATGCAGCAAAATAAATAATACATGAATAAAGCTTATTAGTTTCCTTCTTCTATAATGACACCATGTGGTCTCCTTGCTCAACTCCTGCTCACTCACTCATCTGTCCCAGCAGTTCTTCTAAGGTCTGTGCCTCAAAGTTGAGCACCCCTGAATAGATTATAGGTTGGATTGTTTTATTACAGAACTACCTTGGCAAACTTGGCAATATTATTGCGCTAAACAAAGCCATTTTCATCAGGATAGGCTCGAGTATAAGTTGATTACTCATCTCAAGAACTGATGTGGGTTATGGGTTTGAGTCTCAGTCCTGCGTCTTACTATCAATCATTGTATTGACTTGTGAAAGTTATTGGTTTGTTAATTTCTGAGATTCTAAAAGATGACAAGGGCCTGCCTCCATGCCTCAGAAGCAGAGTTGGCTATGTGGGTACACAAGCTGTGCAGTTACAAGGGGCGAGTGCCCTAGAATGGCCCAACACTTAGTTTAATGTTCTACCATGCCCATGTTGAAAGTCGTAATAGTATTTTGGTAGGAGGCCCTGAAATTTAGTTTTGCCCTAGAACCTGCAAACTATGTGGCTGATCCTGCTCACAAGGTAACTGGGCACTTCAAATGAGATTCTGATTGCTTAATTCAAGGTTGATCTACAGCAAGTACTCAGGCAATTTAGGAACTAGAGAGAAGGGCCTATCCGGCCCCAGTGGCTTCCTGTTTACTGAGAGGGAGTTGGATGCACAGAGCAGGGGAGGCAGGCAAGGTTGAAGAGAGGGCAAGGGGCCTGGAGTCTGACCCTCACGCACCAAGCTTCTTCCTTGTCCCAAAACTAATTTATCAGAAGCCTGTGAATGCTGAAGCCTTCTGCAACAGCTTTGGAGAAAGGGGTGGGTGGGAGAAGAATGGGAGCAGGAGCAACAGGAGAGGCTGGTCCAGTGACCCAAGAGGGGCTCTGGGTCTCAGCCCTGGACAGTGGCAGAATCTATCCTCAGCCCAGCAAGAAGAGTCCTGGTCTGGATCAGGACCCGGTAAACCCTGCTGCTTTTCAGCTCCAGAGAAGCGAAGGGAGGAAGGGGTGGACCACACCTACGCAGGTCTTCAGTGGCCAGCGAGAACAGCAAGAAAGGCTGAGTTCAATGCCAGCTCTGACTAACTTCGTGACCTGGTGTCCAGCTCCATCCCTGTCACTTACATCCCTGAGTCTACTGAGCCTCAGTTTCCTTTCTGGTAGTCATAGTGACTGTCAGTGGTCCTCATTCTAGCAGCAGCTTCCCCTGGACTGGGTGGAGATCATACCTGTGGCTGGACCTTTGTGAGTGACTTGTGATATGCTGTAGTGATTCTACAAGTGGACCCTGGAGGCAAACAGCCCAGATCAAATTCTGACTCTATCAACTGTATAACTTGGGACAAATCACCACTTCTGACTCTGTTTCCTCAGCTGTGAAATAGGTTACTTTTACCCATAGTAACTCCCTCCTGGGATTGCTAGGAACAGTAAGTAATGTGTGGAAGTGGGCAACCCCTATTAATAGCCCAGTGTGTCGGCCATTTTGACGGTGATACTGTATAGGTAAATGAGGCCCACAGAAAATCCGTGAAAGTAGGAGACAAAGGTCTCCTGAGCAGGTATGAGCGGGGGCAGGACGCTGTATCTGCTACATGTGTGTGGGCAGATGGCTGAGCTGTCGAGGTCTCCCAAGCTGGGATCCATGCTTGGCTGTGCCTCTTCCGCATGGCTGTCGTGTGGGAAGAGCGTGGCCAGCTGTTTGCTGTGGTTTCTTATCTATCAAATAAGAACCTGGAACAAGAACATCCCTGAAGACTCTTTCAGGTTCCTGGTTCTACAGTCCTAGACAGAAAGAAGGGAACAAAGGAAGGACGGGGAGATTGACTAAACAAAAAGATAAAATAATAAAAAAAAATTTGTTTTGGGTGGCTTGGCCTGTTGTTGATTTTCCTCCCAGTCTTTTCCCCACAAGCCGTGAGTTTTCCTGCAATTTCCCTCTGGTCTTGTTCTCAGGTAGGGGCCATTTTCACTCCAGTAGGGAGGACTACCTGTTCTGTTCTTTCTCCAAAAAATGTTGTAGAGCAACCTTACCTTTGGAAGAATTGTGAATAGAGTTATAGGCAACAATAGTGGGGTGTGGGAGATTTGGGGGAGAAAGAATTCAAGAAATTTCTCTGTGCTGTGTAATCTTCCCAGGAAGAGGATCAGAGGTGGCATTTGAGATGCAACCACTACTCCTAAAAAGGACAGGCATCCTAAAGCCCAGGACCTGAGGCACCCAGACTGTGTGCTGCGGCCTGAGATGTGAGGAGGAGGTGGCTCTACCGCCCCCAGACCTGAATCTGAGCCACCTGGACACTGAGAACCAGGGCAAGGACCTGGTCAAAAGTGCCCTGTGATTATGAGGCAGGTAAGCTCTTTCTGGCTTCAGCCCTGGACTCCCAGGGTGCCTCTGATCCAGGAGCCCCACATGGAGCCCCACAGCTTTTCAGCTCCAGAGAAGTGAAGGGAGCAAGGGGTGGACTGTACCTAAGCAGGTCTTCAATGGCCACTGAGAAAAGCAAGAGATGCTGAGATTAATGCCAGCTCTAACTAACCTTGTGACCTAAGGTAATAAATTCCTTCCAGCCTTGGGTCCCTCAGGGATGGGATGGCTCTAATACTACCCATCATGGGACATTGCTTGAAGGACCAAGGAGCTTAAAAAACAGGGGCTTTGTTCTGGTGTATGCACAGCAAATATTAGTTATTTCCTGGCATGGAGAAAGCATGTCTCCCGCCCCCTCCTGGCAGGTACAGTGTCAAAGGACTGGATTTCCTCAGGAAAGCGTTACTCCAGACTAGAGAGGGTTAGAGGTTGATCTTGTTGGCCACCAGCATTTCTTAATTGTCGATTCACTTACTCCTGGCTGGGTGAGCATGACCTGAGGGGTTTGGAGAGCCACAGCTGGCCCAGGGTCACCTGAGAGAGAAGCCAATCAGCTGGGATACCCTACTCCACACAGGAATTACACAGTACGTGCTCTTTCCTAGGTGTGCCCAGAGCTTGCTCACACAGCAGACACACAGAACACACATCAGATACACACACATACAAAAAAACCCCACCACATGACACAATCAGTTCTGTGAGACCTCTCCTTCACACCCAGACCCACGCAGGCCTGCACAGGAAAGGTACATGGTGGTGGAGGCCCCCAGCGGATCCTAGGCCACAGGTATCTACCACTTACTTTGTGCCAGGTGTTGTCCTGAGGCTTTTAAAGGGAGGAGTTTAATACACAGCAGAGCTAGTTGTTCCTATCTCATTTTACATATGAGGAAACTGAGGGCAGAATTCAAAAGAGATGCTTGAGGCTGTACAAGCGCCTGGCACAAGGACCTGGCGTGCTTGCAGAGATATCCATCCGCCCCGCCCATTTATTTGCAGAAACACATTGACTCAAACGCACCATTCTCCCCACCCCTGGCGGGCCCCATGTACTCAAGGGTGAGCGCGGCTTGGAGCGACAGCGGCCAAAGGTACAAGAAATGGTCTGTTGGCAAGGCAGCTGGTAGACTATGGCAAAGATTGCGGCCAGAAAGAAAACTAGGCATGCCAAAGGTGGAAGCGGTGGCCCAAAGCCTTCCGCACACGTGGTGAGAGACGCTGGTGTACTGGGCATCACTGAATCCTGATTTTAGCGTGAGTCAGACGGTTAGCCCCTGCTTCCTGTAAAGCCTCCCGGTTCTCGGCTGCTCGCGTTCCCGGCTAAGTATCGAGCTTGAGACCCACTGGCCTCCGGTGTTTAGCAAAGGAGCTGCCGCGCCCGGCTGCACTGTTAAGCCGACAGGCCCGCGGGGATCGGAGCCCGGTTCTTCGGCGCCCACCCGTGCCCCACCCGGGCGCGCAGCGAGTTCTCGATATGCCTTTTAATGGGAGCACAACAGCAGACACTACAGTGGGATTAAATGTTATTTATAATCGATGGGCTGGTCTTTGAACCCTTTCAAACAAAACCTACAGTGATTGTTTTTTTCCTTAGGGCAAATATGTCTGGGATCATTTCAGAAACCGCGGATTTTCTAAGGACTTGACAAACCACGCTGCGCAGATAGTAAATGCCCCTGGGCAACCACATTCGTTTCTGATTGTTAGCGTGGCAGTTGGCTTGTGAAATGAAAGAGCAGTTTTTGTAATATATATATAAAATCGTTGGTTCTGGAAATAGGACAAATTGGACCCCAGCAGTGTTCCTAGAAGGAGCAACTCGAGTGGGGACAGGTGAGGCGTGGTCGGAGTCAAATTAAAAACAAAGAAAATAGGAAGAAGGAGAAGATCGAGGAAGGGCAGAGAAGGGGACGAGAAGCCGGCGGAGAAGCCGCCACCGCCCGGGATCGGCGCCGGACCTGTCCCCGTGGGAGTGCTGGGAGCCTGCCTGGCGCTACCTACCTCCAAACTGAAGTTTCCTAGGACGGGCGGGGAAGTCTACACGGAGTTTATCCAAACGACCCAGGTGGCCAGTCCCTAACCTCTTTCTCTCTAGCTTGGACCGTGAGAACAAAGGCGCGCGACAGAAGAGAGGTGACCGGCTGGACGATGACGGTCTCGTCCCAACGGATCCTCTATTCCCCGAGCCCTCCGGTCCAGAGAGGTGATTTACTAATGAAAGGAGCGTTGAAAAGAGAGCCGCGACAAGTCCCCCCGCAGGCATCCAGGGCGCCCGGAGCGACCGGGGAAACCGCCCCGCAAATCGGAGAGGAAGCCGGGCACCGCAGCTCGCCGGTGACGCAGGGCGCAGCGGGACCGCCGGCCGGGAACCCGGCGAGGATCCTCACGGATTCCGGGGAGGGGGGCTGCCTCCATTGTTCACTCTCAGCCAATCAGGGTTGGCCCCTTCCCTCCAGCCAATCTCCCTCGGTTCCCGCCTCCGCGCCAGCCCACCCGGCCCTGCGAGCCCCCATCCGCACCTCCTCCCCCGCATCCCCAGCGGTTCTGGGGCAGCTTGGTGACGCCACACGTCCCGCCCCCAGCTCCGGGCCAGGGGCGAGTGCGCGCTGACGTCATGCTGCGTGCGGGCCGGTGCGGAATTGCTCCTTCAACTCCGCGGGGCAGGAGGAGTTAGTTAGCAAAGAGCGAGGGCTGGGCGTGCGACCCTCCTGCGCCGTCCCCGGTCGCACACATTGCGCACATCTCCGTTCTGCATGGTGGATATCATTTTTCATAATCCTTTTCTGGGTGCTATGGGGGATCATTCCAAGAGTAAGTCTCTCTCTCTCTCTCTCTCTCTCTCTCTCTCTCTCTCTCTCTCTCTCTGTGTGTGTGTGTGTGTGTGTGTGTGTGTATGCGTGTGTGCTTAATATGAAGCGTTTCTCTAATGCAGAAGAATGTTTAGCGGATCCGACAAGTGGCTTCCATTTGGCAGGATACTTTAGGAAAGAAAAACCCAAACCGAGTGCCTTGCTTGGGTGGGAAGGCTTACCTCTGGAATCCGGTAGTTCTATTCATAATCCAACACCGTTTCAAACGCCAGCTGGGTTGACCTCCGGCTGCGAATTCTGCTTCTGTGTTGCGCCGAGGCAATTAGGTTTGATTTAGGGATGTGGGGGTTTTGTTTGTCTTAGGGTCTTTGGAAGATTTATCTCACTTGATCTGAGATATTTAAAGTAAGAAATGTCAGAGAGGATACGCAGGGGTCTGCTGAAGGCTGGTGTGTCCGCGTCGGGACCGGAGTGGGAGTGTGCGGGCGGAAGTGCCGGGACTCCGCCGCTCGGGTCGGTGCCAGCGCCCGCGGTGCTCCGCTCTGCAACTCCGTCGCACGTTCGTGTCAGCGCTTAGTTACAAAATGCCCGATGCAGCCTCTGCGTTCGGGGGTTGCGATAGCGACGCTGTTTAGATATAAAAAATCTTGACGAACATTAGAGTTTGGTTTTTCGTTTACAATTTTCTGGACCTTTGTGAGGCTCGCCTCTTCCCGGTGGTCGCAGCTCTTGGGAGAGAAAGGGCGAAAGGGCTGGGCCGGGGCCGGGGTGGCCGAGGCCGCCCGGTCCCCGGGGCAGCCGGGCCTGACTAGGGCCCTGCGCCCTTCCCCGGCAGAAAAGCCCGGGACGGCCATGTGCGTGGGCTGCGGGAGTCAGATCCACGACCAGTTCATCCTTCGGGTGTCGCCCGACCTCGAGTGGCACGCCGCCTGCCTCAAGTGCGCCGAGTGCAGCCAGTACCTGGACGAGACGTGCACGTGCTTCGTGAGGGACGGGAAGACCTACTGCAAGCGGGACTACGTCAGGTGAGCCCGCGGGCCGGCCGGCGCGGGGACCGGCGGGCGGGCGGTGGGGAGCTTGCGGGCGAGGGCGGCCCGGGCCCCGGTGACGCCGCCCCTGCCCTGGGCCCGCAGGCTGTTCGGCATCAAGTGCGCCAAGTGCCAGGTGGGCTTCAGCAGCAGCGACCTGGTGATGCGGGCGCGCGACAGCGTGTACCACATCGAGTGCTTCCGCTGCTCCGTGTGCAGCCGCCAGCTGCTGCCCGGGGACGAGTTCTCGCTGCGGGAGCACGAGCTGCTGTGCCGCGCGGACCACGGCCTCCTGCTCGAGCGCGCCGCGGCCGGCAGCCCGAGCAGCCCGGGGCCGCTCCCCGGAGCCCGCGGCCTGCATCTGCCAGGTAAGCCGGGCGCTCCGGGCCGCGGCGCCCGCGTCGCTCTTGCGCGGTACTGCGGGGTGCTGTGCTCCTGAGACGCTGCCTGTTGTGTGCTTCCGTCGGCTGGAGTTGTGTTTTCTCTGTACGAATGCAGAAATGTGCGCTAGGAGCCCAGAGGCATGTGCCAGCCGGGCGTTAGGTGTGCCGTGCGCAACTGAGCGCGGCCGGTGTTGGAGGAGTGTGCTCTCCGTGCCTGGGAATATGGGAGACGCGGCGCTCAGAGCCGGGAGTGGGGGACAACTGGGAATCCGAAGTGGTGCCTGGTGGGGGTGTCCCCGGTCTCCTCAGAGAGAAAACAGGCTTTGCCTCGGGGTATATTTGTATGTAACGGCTTCCAACAGGGAGATGGGCAGGCGCTCAGCCACTCCCAGCCGCCAAAGGCCATCAGCCATCCAAAAAGAGGGGGCATCCTCTTCTGTTAGGGGTTCAGTTTGATAAACCGCTTATCAAGTGCTGGAGGGGGGGGGGAGAGTATAAAGGCCCAATGGGTTCCCCGCACTGGTACCTTCTGGGTCCTAATCAGAAGCTTCCATGCATGGGGTAGAAGCGTAACCACAGGTAGGTAGGGAGGGCAGGAGATGGCGGCCCCTCATCCCCACATGGCCTGCAGCACAGGTCTGTAGACCAAGCTGATAGTAGCCCCAGGCAGCCTAAATCCCAGGTCTGAGCACTGCAGTGCCTCTGCTCTGCAGCTCTCCCCGTTCTCTCTATAGAACAGCAGGCTGGACGAACTGTTTGTAAATATCCACACCTGCAGATGCCTAGAGGGAGTAATAAGTCAGGTGGGGATGGAGATGTGGAAAGAATAGTGTGTCTACGGAGTGCACCCCTGTTCGGGATCTTGGAGGGGCTCCCCTTTGTGTGGCTGCCGCCTGCAGGCTGTTTCCGGGGGCTTGAAGGCAAGTAAGGAGAGTGGAAGCGGCCGCAGTCAGTGGCTGGAGGAGCCTAGAGCCTTGAGGGAGGAGGTCCGTGTGCAGGAGGGAGCCATTCTGAGCTCTGGGGCGTCCCTGTCACAGTCCCGGTCTGGGAGACCCAGGGCGTGGCCCTGTCCCAGAGAGCTGTGAACGAGGGGGAAGGGCGCTTGCAGACCCTGAGGGCCCGCGATCCCAACGTGGGCCAACTCCCAAGTCCACGTGGGTCTCTCCCCTTCCAGAGTTGCGGGGCTCTTTCTATCTCTTCCTCTGAGTCTCCGACGTCTTCTAGAGGACTTTGCTGGTCCCGCGGGGACCAAGAGGGTATCTTAGGGGCCGGCAAGTGGATGAGGCATGCCCCGGAGCAGCCGCTCGGGTCCCGCAGTGGCCTAGCGCGGAGCTCTGGAGCCCTGCTCGCTCCCGGGGCGGTGGCTGCAGAGCGGCCCGCCGGGGAGAAAGGGAAAGCTGGAAAAAGCGCAGCCCCCCTTCGGTACCACGAGCAGACGGAAAGGGGAAGGGACAATAAACCGGAATGACCGGAATGGAAGGGAAACGAAATCTGGCTCGCAGGGCTTGGCCGCGGCGAGGTCGGTCTTCGGGCGAGCGTGCGGCGTCCGATGTCTCACCTCTGGCCCCACCCTGTCCTCGCAGACGCCGGGCCCGGCCGGCAGCCCTCGCTGCGCCCGCACGCGCACAAGCAGCCGGAGAAGACGACGCGCGTGCGGACAGTGCTCAACGAGAAGCAGCTGCACACTCTGCGGACGTGTTACGCCGCCAACCCGCGGCCCGACGCGCTCATGAAGGAGCAGCTGGTGGAGATGACCGGCCTGAGCCCGCGGGTCATCCGCGTCTGGTTCCAGAACAAGCGCTGCAAGGACAAGAAGAAATCCATTCTCATGAAGCAGCTGCAGCAGCAGCAACACAACGACAAGACGGTGAGGGGCAGTGAGGCCCGGAAAGCGGGTCGGATCGGGCGTGTGTGCGCTCTTTTCGGGGAGGGCTCTGGAGAAACCCAGGGGGCACCGGCCTCTCCAAACCGCAGGATATGTACCTTCAGGGCAAGGTTCAAACCTTAGAGCAAATATGGCCTTGGGGCTTCAGGCTTCGTAATTCATGTGTCTGAGGTTGAGGGTGCAGGGAGGATGAAGGGCGGGCAGGGGGGAGAGGGCCCTTCTTGTCCCAGCAGCAGCCGGAAGTTACAGGTCCAGGGCACAGGGGGAGCCCAGGCGGCCTGGCTGTGTTGAGTGACTGAATGTCGGGTTGGCAGGTTGAGTCTTTCTGCCGGCGTGGTTCAGTTTGAACACACTTCCTCCTCTGCGTTTGTGTTGAAGAATGCCAGAGCCTCGGCCGCGCCTTCCCGAGGCCTAGTGGTCGGTGTCCAGCACTGACGGTGGCAGGTTTGCGGCCGGAGTTAATCCTAGCGGGCCTAGCGGGCAGGAACAGATCTTCCGTGTGCGGCAGCGTGTGCCCTCCCCACAAAGCAGTGCAGGTCCCAAATCACGCCCCAAAACTTGGAGTCCCGTTTTCAAAGGTGGTAGTAGGTAAAACTTGGGTGCCCTGCGCCTTCTCGCCCCACAGAGCCTCCAGGGACTGACCGGGACGCCCCTGGTGGCAGGAAGCCCCATCCGCCACGAGAGCGCGGTGCAGGGCAGCGCGGTCGAGGTGCAGACGTACCAGCCGCCGTGGAAAGCGCTCAGCGAGTTCGCGCTCCAGAGTGACCTGGATCAGCCTGCCTTCCAGCAGCTGGTGAGGCCCTGATCCACCCACGTGGCCTTGGGATTCTGGCGGGTGAGGACGACCACTTAGTCTAGGTCGCGGGGAGGAGTGGGCTTCTAGCGGGCCGTCCCTCAGCCCCAAGCAACGGGGAGCGCGTGGCGGGCCTTGCGACCTGGTAACGCTCCATAAATCAGGACTCTTGGGTTAAAGCGTGCGCGGGCGAGGCCGCCGCCGCCTGCCCCCACCCCATCCCGCCCCAGCCCCCTTCGGTGCGCCTGGGAACCTGGCCTCCCCTTCCGCAGGGCTCGCTGTCAGCCGGCGGCTGGTCCCCAGAGGACGCTTGGGTCCTGTGAGCACTAGCTTCAGCGCGTCCTCATCGCTTCTTCCCGGTGTCTCCGCTGCTCCAGGTCTCCTTCTCCGAGTCCGGCTCCCTCGGGAACTCCTCCGGCAGCGACGTGACCTCCCTTTCCTCCCAGCTCCCGGACACCCCCAACAGTATGGTGCCGAGTCCGGTGGAGACGTGAGGCGCCACCGCTCCCCGCCAGCCCGCGGACCTCGCATGCTCCCTGCATGAGACTCGCCCGTGCCCAGGCCATTCCAGCTCTAGACTCTCTCGCCGTCGTAATTATTATTGTTATTTAAAGAGAGGAGGACCGAGGGAAAAAACACACGGTTCGACGCCCAAAGGCACCAGGACGCGGCCTGCATCACCGCGGCTGGAGGCTCCCGCTCCGAGGACGTCCTATTTTTCAAAACCAGAATTTGGGATTTCCGAGGGTGAGCTCTGCCCTTTCATCTCCCGCGTCCCGCGTGGCCGCCACCCTCCGCGCCCCACCCACGCACCAGCCGGGCACCGCGAGCTCGCCGCGCCCTCCCAGCGCCGGCCGCCCGCAGAACGACGGCGCGACGACCGGAGGACCGCGACCCCGAAGCGCATGATCGCTGGGACAGGTAGAAACGAGACTTTCCTTAAACATGTTTTAAATTATGAGTCGACAGAGGATAGTGTGAGCCTTTGCCGAAAGACAAACGTAAGTTATTGTTATTTATTGTGAGAACCGCCGGTTCATAGTGGGACGAATATTTTGGCCTAAATAAAAACGAAGAACCCGGTGCTGTGCTGCTGCTGTGTGCTGCGGGCGACGAGGGGCCGCACGAGCCAAGTTGACTTGTTCCAGCGTAACTCCGTCCCGCAGGCCGCGCGGCGCGGGCGGGGCGCGACCCCTCGCTGCCGCCGCTGCTCCCGCGCATGCGGGCGGGTCCGGCGGGGATTGGGCGCGCGGTGGGGGCGGGGCCGCGCAGGCCGCGGGGCCCCTCCGGAGGGGCCGGTGCGCGGGGGCGTCGCGGGGCGGGGCGAGAGCGGTGTGCGCCTCGCGTTTTGGCGGGAAGCCTTCCGCGCTCAGGTGGCGTCCGCGCGAGGAACTCAGGCTTTGGGCGGGCTGGCCGGGGGAGTCCCGTTTCCTGCCAGCCTAGTCTCTGCCCTGCGTGTCCCCGCCTGCAGCGCACCGCGGCCGCGCGCGGAGCCCCTCGCGCGCCTCAGCTCCTCTTGCGCGGAGCGTCGCGGCGCCGCGCGGCGGCTCGGCTCTCGCCGCAGAGCCGCGGGTGCCGCCGACACGCCGGGCGAACCGGGCCGCTCCGCCGGCGCTGCCGGCCAGGACGGCTGGACCGCGCGACGTCCCCGGCGTGGGCGCGCGACGTGATCGATCTCGCGGCATTCATTAATTCTCCCGTCTAGACAGAGGAGAAGGCCGGGCGGCGGCCCTTATCTGCGTTTGGCATCACCTGCAAGCGATACACTGACGGAGCCACAACAAGCCCCGCTAGCACCGCGGCTGCCGGGAAATAAGTCCACCCAGAACCAGTCTGGCGTGTCCTTGGTTTATTTTCTTTCCAGACCCGAAGTGGAGGGGGCAGGGTTTAGCTCGGGTGGGAGGGGGCTGGGAATGGCCCCTGGATATGCCGTGCCCAGGTCACTTGGTGTGACATTTCAAACCCCTGCGACTTGTTTTCTTGAAAACTGGTAGTGATCGCAGGAAATAACCGGGAGATACGGAATCGCCAGCGGGCCCCCGGGCGAGCGCGCGCGCCCAAAACGCGAGGCTCAGGTTTTACCCTTCACAGATACTTAACCCTTTGGCAGCCTGGGATGGTTCTTTCCCAAGACCAGCCTTCCCTTGGCCGACACCCACGGGAAGTTGCCCGATTACCAGCCAGACACACACTCTGGCAGGAAACTTCTGTCGCTGAGTTTTTAATTTTTTTTTCTTTTGTCCCCAGAACTAAATGAAACACAGTGCCTTCTCCTTTGCCCAGGATTTAAGAGAGGAAAACTCCGGGACTAGGTTGGGGGATAGTTGCCATCCTAGCTTAGGTTGAGGCTGGTAAGACCAAAAAATGTGTCTGAAAGGCAGCTGTAGTCCCTGAACAAAGGAGTAGGTGCCTTCAGTTAGCCCTGGCTGCGTGGATGGATGGATGGAGACCACCACGAGGTTTTCAGCAGAGCTTTTGTCAGGACACCTTCACACATCCTGTCTACCTCCATTTCCAGCTAGGAAAGAAGGCTTCCTGGTAGTTATTGAAAGAAAACAGGAAGAGGTGGGAAAACTGAGTCATGTTTATATTTAACTTCCTGAGAGTCAAGGTAAAGCTAGCCCGCATGTGCAAGGGTCCATTCTCCTTCAGGATTTAGGAAGTGGTGCTGCAAACTTCTAGAGATAAGGAAGAGATACCCAAGGGCTAATGAGGACCAGCTCTACCTCTCAAGTGCCCAGAAACAGTTTTAATAACCAAGGCTGGGTTCTTCTTTGAGGCTTCGTTTTCTTAACTTAGACCGTTCTCCCACAAGTAGAATCACAGTTTTTGTGTCCTTTGTCTAGCTGTTGGACAGGCAACTAAACTTTCAATAAGTCTTACTCCAGAAATCTTGAATTTTACATATCAGGTATTCCTTTTTATTAAAAGAAAGTTCTTGAATAAAGGATTTCTATAATTGTTAATTGGCTCTGAATTGTTACTTTTGACAGGATGCAGTATTTTAATGCTATCAATGGAAATACCTACTTAGCGAATTTCAATGATCCTTTCCCTCATTACCCATAGATCAAAAACCTAGTTTCTTTTTCATATTCATTCTTTTTTGAATATTGATTTTTGAGGCAGGGTCTCACTTTGTAGCACAGGCTGGTTCCTGAACTCACTATGTCGCCCAGGCTTGAATTTACAGCAATCCTCCTGCTTCTGCCTCCCTAGAGCTCAAAACGCAAGGCTCAGGCATTTTTACAGGCGTGCACCACCATGCCTGGCTTTTATGTGGTGCTGGAGAATCGAACTCATCCTGCCTGCGTTCCCCAGCAAATTACTGTCTATTAAGATGTTTGTATCTACCTCACTGTTAATGGTATCAAGCATCACAGGCATTTACTCTCCTGTAGTCAGTTGCTAGCAACCTTAAAGGCATTTTTTTGTTTTGTTTTTTTAATGTGAATTTCCAGGGAAAGGGCTTAACAGTGAAGCCTTATTACAATGGTCCTTGGTGAGGTGTCAGATCCACGGTTGGTTAGTTACATTAATAAATATCAGTTTTACTGGTTCCCAGGTCATCTTTAAACATCTTCTGTAATACAGCAGGGATTTCCCTGTAAATTCAATTACCTATAACAATCGTAAGTGCTGTATTTTATGCTAATTGAACTTTTAACATGAGACACCCAATTTGGCTAGTAAAAATTCAAGAAAAGCGGCAACAAGTGGAAATCTGAGTTATTTAATAGTTGGATTTACTTTGCAGTAAGATTTTTCTCAGAAGACTCACCAGATAATTTGCGTAGCTCTATGAAATTGAGGCAGAATAGGAATTCCCAGAGATGGAAAATCTTAGGGCTATTATACCACACAATTCAATATACATGAAAAGAAGGCACAATTCTGGGACATTCAGAGCCCCCGTGGCAGTATTCCCAATGAATTTCAGTATTTAATGGATGTGGAACAGAAACTAGGCTTTCTGTTTTGAATGTGGGATAACTGAAGCTCAGTTTTTGTCAGAGCTGTGAAGATGGTTTTAAATGAGACATTGTCTGGAAAATGTGAGCTCCTGCCCCGGCTGCCTGGGGGAGGGCTTAAACCGCCACGGTTAGTTCGCTGTGCTTTCCCATGTGAGAGTTCACCAAACAGAGTGACAGAGCGAGCTGAGAAGCAGCATGCCAGAGAGAGAAAACAATGGATGAATTGGTATTTGCAGAGAAGTAAGTTCCCAATGGAGCTGTGATAAAAGCAGGAAATTCAGTCTATTAAGCTGATGCAGGGAAGATTAGAGGCTTTTAAATGTGGGTCTGATTGATGTAAAGGTAAACTTTCTTGAAAAAACAGATTCAGTGCTATAATGATTGTGTGACCAATTACAGACTACCACCTTGCTGATGGAGACTGTGCATGGGAGATGCAGATAGAGCTGGCCTGAGAGTAGCAAGGGAGGCAGCAAAGGGCACAAGGAAATGTTTCACAGTGGTCCAGATGTGGTGCTCGGTGGGGGTCGCTCAAATTGTACAGCCATTGGAGGCCCAGCAGCACTCCCGCCAGAGAGGCGGGGTTGCTAGGTGAGTCCAGACTTCGTCACCTCTTGGTCCAGCTGTAGGCAGGGGGTCTGGGAGGGAACGGAGGAAGAGTGCGGGGAGACTAGGAGTTTCCCTATGCAAAATGTTCAAATGAAGGAGAGGCTTGAATAGGAAAGACTGGAACTCCCTCCCACCGGGGGTGTGAAGTTGAAGCGGGAGAGGAGAACACGGATGGGACTGGGCCCGGTGGCGCAGAATCTTAGCATTCTGGGAGGCAGAAGCAGGAGGATCGCAAAATCAAAGTTCGAGTCCGGTCTGAGCAACCTAGCGAGACCCTGTCTCAACAAAAAGGGGCCGTGGATGTAGTTCCGGGTGAAGGCCCTGACTGAGTTCGGTGCCCACTACCGCATCCCCCACATCCCTCACCACCAAAAAGAGGAATGCGATAAGAAATTTCGTCCCAGATTATGGAGATGAGACCGAGCCCGCCCTCCGGAGATCGTGGGTGGGAGCCCTTGAAGAAATGACTCAGGTGTTTTCCCCATCGGTGCGGGGGCCAGGCAGAAGTGTTTGCAGGAGGCCGAGGCCGAGGTCGGGGTCTGTGCTCCACCGGGCCCGGTCGGAGGGAAGAAAGGCTCGGAGCGCGCAGGGAGGGGCGGCCTGGCCATTGCGTCGGTGTCCCAGGCGAGAAGCCAGCGGCCGCCCGGGGCGGGAACTTCGGCTGGGTAATGGCGTGGGGCTTTTAGACGTCGTGTTCCCGGGGTTGTGGCAGCTGTTTCCTAACTCCTGGGCGACAGTGTGGTTTCTCGGCCCCCGTTGTGCCCTGTCGGACGTGAATGTGTCCTAGGCTGGTCCTAACCGTGGCCTTTCGACTTAGCCTCGCGTGGTCCACCTGTGGCTCCCTTAGCCTGGCTAAACCCGGGATGCGGTTCCTGCCACAGGAAGCCCCCCCTGCGGCCCGGCGCATCTTCCCACGTGGCGCCCGCGCTCACCTGGGCGTCGGTTCTCCCCGACCCCGGGCAGCCTGAGCGTAAATCGTGCCCGCCCCGCCGAGCGCCGCGGGACAAGGCACCCGGAAACCTCCCGACGCGGGCGTGCCCCGGGGCGCCCGCTCACCCCTCCCCGGCTCCTCCCCTCCAGGCCGGGAGCAACCGGACGGTCCAATTAAACGTTTAATTGCGAATTCTGGTATGGTTTCTGAGAGGTTAATCACAGCTGTCTCAATTATTTATGGCTTTTTGGCAATTTTCCGACCAGATAAGAATATATTCTATAGCGAAGCGTCTTGCAGGAAATCTTATAAATATTTGATGATTCCTCTTAGCTACAAGGATCCCACGCCCACGCCCCAGAGCCGGGCCAACGGGATTCGGGAACCGAGCCGGCGCCCGCCGCCCGGTGCGGGTCGGGAGCTGCCCGGCCGCGGCCACCTGCTTCGGGCGTGGGCCGACTTGGAGCCCGGGCCGCCGGGACCTCCCCGCCTCCCGGGCGCGGCGCTCCGTTCGGCAGCCAGGCTGCCGGCCGCGGAAGTCCCGGGTCCCGCGCCCGGCGACACCCGAGGCAGTGCCGGCTCCGGAGACGGCGGTGGGTCCCAGGCCGGTGGAGCCCGGGCGTGGGAAGGTCCCTCGGCTGTGAGAGCTCAGAGCCACGAGGAGGACTTCGCTTTTTATTTTTTAAATTGGATCTCTTTCTCTTGATTTGTTAAAAAAAAAAAAAAAAACAACGGTAAAAACCTTCCATACACAACTCGGCAGCTCCATGAGACTTACCAAAAGAAGTTGCCTGAATATTAGGTAAGCTTGTTTTGCAAAACCGACAGGACTTAGATACTTTCCAGTTTCCCTCCCACCAGTCTTGAGTTTATACTTCCCCAGATCAATTTTTCCCAACCAATCTTTTTCCTTGGTAACGTTTGATATTTATCCGAGAGAAATTATTACTGATGTCACTCAATGAGCAGCTTAGCACTGACTTTGGACACACAAGAAGGGGCTGAGGGGAGGGAGAAGTCTTCCTCCCAGGCAGACACTCCACGCTCTCCCAACTGTGAGCAAGAAGCAATCATTTAGAACTTTTATTCAGAGCCATCGCGGCCTTCTGTTTTACTTTTTCTTCAAGGTTGATTCATTTCATAGTTATTCGAGAAAATACTCAAGGATGATTAAGTTTCACCTCAGCAATGCTAAGGGTCGTTTTTAGTATTACCTGGCAGGAAAGCTGAGTCAGACTAATGAATACAAAGGTCAGAATCCATTTCAAACAGCCCCAATTAAGCCACCAGAATGAAAATGTGTTGTAAACTTCTGTACTCTAACCTTAAAAAAATCTGAGCAGGGAAACTTGGAGTCTTTAATGAAGATACTTCACGAGCTAGAATTAACACTTTTCTTTCAAATTTGTATTGCCTTAACACAAAAAGTCAATACTGAAAACAATTATTTTATTACAAGAACAAAACAGACCTGCTATTTTCATTTCTAATTGTACCCATATTACAAATGCAATTATATATTAACATAAGGTGGAAGTTAAACTCCAAAACTCTGTGCATAAATGAAATAAGCTAAAATTTGCAAAATCAGGAAAAACACTGAAGTATCTACAGTCATTATAAATAGCACAAAGTATATAGCATATCAACAATGCAAGGGGAGATTATAAACATGTGAAAAGTAGTTTCTTAAGGAACAGTTAGAACATCTGAACGATTAAAATATTAACATAGGAACTCAAATATAGAACCAGCCAAAACTTTCATTTTTTTTCTTTTTTCAAGAAGAACTGTCGAGCTTCTTCCCAGGCCTGCTGAGGAAATCTGTTAGCCAGCTCAAGAAAGTCTTGGGAACCAAGGTGTTTCCCTGAGAAGAACAAAAAGAGATCAAGAGTTAAATTCTTTGAAGTCTATTTTGATACTGAATACATGTAGTCGTACACTTCCAACAATCCGTGACGTATTTTACACAAATAAGGTGACTGATCTATGTATAGTATAAATTATATACCTTAACCACAATCCAATTTGTCTTCTGACGTATTCAGGTATCAACCAGTACATAAAACATTTTGGAAAAATTGTTTATGGACTCCAGGGTAAAAAATATAAGTAGAAAAAAAAGTCTAGTGAAGAAAACAGAATGATAGCCTCATATTCTATCTTTAAGTTAATCTTGAAAGGGTATACCTGTGTGCAAATGTGTCTTTTGGGGGGTTCTAGGTACCACTGAGGGCCTTGCACATGCCAAGTATGAGCCACACCCACAGCTTAAATGGTGGTATTTGTTTTCTATTTAATTACACACATGAATTTAGTTTAGGGATTTTTTTCCCCCAAATCGAAGCTGAGAGAATGGTTAGGAGTTTCACTGGCTAGTGACACAAGCAAAGCCAATTATCTCACAGCTAAGCAATCACGGAGCAGTGGGTAACTGAAAGCCAAAATTCCAAAATTGAAAGTACTAAGAATGTGGAACCCCTAGGAAGTGCTTCACAGTTAGAACTGGAATAAAGTCAAAAGGTAATGAACTCAAATATCTTGAGACATTGTATGAGGACTTTAAGCAAAAAGGGAATAGATGTCCAAGGTGCAAACTATTTGTTAAGGCATCATATATATATATATATATATATATATTTTAATCAGGTAAAGAGTTTGTAACACTAATGTGGTATTGTTTCTTTTGGAGCAAATCAGAGAATGCAGTTGCTGTTCTCTGGGGAAAGCCTGCTAAAACTGGAGAAAGCATGAAAATCAGAGAAGATGGCCTCTTGGAAAAGAAAGTTGAGGCTCTATAGGCCTCAGCCCACCCAACAAGGAAACTCCCAGGACAGCGCCTTCCTAACAGACAGCAAATAGTGACTCCTCTTTTTTTTTTTTGAAGAAAGAGTGAGAAGAACAATGTAAGTCTTTCTGGCAAAAAAACCCAAAACCAAAACCAAAACCAAACCAAACCCCCGTCAAAAAAAATGCACAATTAAAATAAATACAATGGAAGACTTTTCTAAGTCTTTTCATATATTTTAAATTTAAAATACTGCTTTTTAAGAACTAAATTATGTTTATGTCTCCCAAGTATCTTCTAGACTGGTTTAAAAAATTCCCCTCTGACTGTATTAGGGCCGAACTGAACTTGCACACTAACTGGCTGAAGCACATGGTACCAGTTGTAATGCTGAACTTCTGAAAAGTTGTACATGTTTCTATTTATTTTTCTGAATATCTGAGTCAATAAAACATGGCATTTTTCATGATATTGTAACATCTTCAGTTATATTTTCTTCTACGTACTTTCTAACACCTGCTGTCTCCCCATGTGACAAGTGTTTGAGCATTTCTGCGGGTGCCCAAGAGGGTCCTACTGGCAGTGGCCTGTGAATGATCACTTTAAACAATACCAAGTTAATGAAGAACTGGGGAAAATCTAGATGAAGGCCATCTTAATCAGAGATGCTGCTATGAAAGTAAAAGACCTAATAACTATACTTCTTGATTAGAGTGTGGGCAGCAGAATACTTTAAAAAGGAAAAATGCGGTTTAAATTTCTAAATCTCCCTCTACTCACAGGAGACACCTCAGTAGGAACATTACGGAAAAAAGCTTGTAAACTCTAAACTCTCTCTCTCTCTCTCTTTTTTTTTTTTTTTTGTGGTACTGAGGATAGGACCCAAGGCTTTTGCATTGAACTACATTCTTTAAAAATAAAAATAAACCCTTTTGAGATACGTTTTTGCTAGGCTGCTGGATTGTCCAGGCTGGGCTAAAATCTGTTACTGTTGTACCATTACTAGTGGTACTGGATAATGAACCCAGCACCTCTGTACTGAGCTACATCCCAGGCTCATTTTTATTACTGCTTTTGAGACAGGGTCTTGCTCAGTTGCCCAGGTTGGGCTTGGATTATAATCAGTCTGCCCCAGCCTGCAAGAATACCTGGATGACAGGCCTGTACCACTGGGCCAGGCTTTTATATTTTTTCTTTTTTTGAGGCGGAGTCTCCCTGAGTCATCCAATTGCCCATGCTGGGCTTGAATTTGCAACCCTCCTGCTGTAGCACCTTTGAGTGCTGGGATCAGAGTGTATAGCACTATGCCTTGCTAAAAATTACTTTTAATAAAAAGTTTAAATACTTTAATATAGTGGGGAGAAATATTGGCTATCACTAATTTTTTTCTAATAAATTTATTCTGAATATGAATGGGGGAGCAAATCTATGTAATTTTGGCATTTATGTGACTAATGTGAACTAAATTAATGATCTGACTGTCTTCTGTATTACAAACTGGCTCTTTAGTAATTATGCACCACTTAATGTATCTTACATGAGGTATGAACAAAAAGATGTTTGGTGCTTCATGACAAACTTTAGTTCTCTATGCAGCAAAATACTTATTATTAAACCTCAAATATTTCAGGTAGAGTACAAAATTAATTTTTCTAACAGTTTCAAAAAGGAGGTACAATATGTCCATTTAGTTGAGAAATGCATGACATTTAGTTTTAGTGGAGACAACATACCTTTGGGCTGGTAAGATTGGTTATCTGTCTGATTCGGGGTCTGTGCAAAATCCTGAGAGAGAAAAGAAGTGTTTTTATACCTATGCTGTAAACAGAGAACCTCTCAAAGGGTGGCTTCAAATATCCTTCTGATACATACAACTCAGTATGCATGAATGATCTGGAGCCCAAATATACAAGCTGAAGGAAGTGATCTTACATAGTCCGGGTTCTCATAAATTTAAACCAAACACTGATGACTTGAATATTGCTAAATATTACCAGGGGCCAGGTTGCGATGTACTCTGTAAACTACAATTTTATTTTACACCTGATCAATCTAAAATGTAAGCTAAATTTAATCTTGAAATACCAACAGACTTGCAAAAAAAATTTAGAAAATATAACTATAGTAGCTTTTGTAAGTATTCTGCTACATATGCAAAGTCTGGTAATTTTACTTTTAAATGAAAAGTAAAAAATGTAGTATGTAAAATATGTAATATATAAGTCCTTGGAGACATGATAAATCATCAGCTTCCTTTTAAGCATTGTTTTTAAGTGACTATTAATAATTTAATACATGATGACCTTGAAAAACCATTTTATAAACATGCAGTGTATATTCATTCTCTTGACTACGATTATTTACAGAAAATTATCTAACTTCACTAGTCTAATATGCTATCTCAAAAAAGCAAAATAAGCTATTTTTGTAATATTTACAAAATTTGTGTGTTACATATGGATTTTCTGGATGGAGAAAGGAAGAGTTAGAAGTTACTTGGATCAAAACCAAATGAAAATAGGAAATATGTATGAGCTTTACTTTAAAGTCTGATATTTATATTTTTATAAATTGTTTTTTAATCACTATAAAGCAATAGGAACTAAGCTGTTACAGATGCAGATCACCTTTGTTCAACCTAACTGTCTTGGTGCAGGCGTCCCTGCCCAGGCCACAGCTGCACATCACCTCCGGCCATTCCTACCCCTCATTCTTGCCTTACTTTTTTCCACAACATTTACTACCACTGATACACTATTTGTTTTACTTTTTCTTTGCTGCTAATGAAAGATGTGTACAGGTGGGAAATCTTATCTGTTTTGTTTGTTGCTGTAGAGCAGTGCCTAGCACACGGTCACATTCAAAAACTACCTGCTGAGTACAGACATGACTAATCTGAATGAAAAAGATCACAATTTATAAAATTTTCTGTAACTTATTTTCAATTTAATTTTGCACTAAGGCTGTAAGATGTATGAAGAATCCTGTGTTGATGACAGCTATAAGCTACAAGACTTTATAATATTACAAGACTTTGAAAATTCCTACTTGAGGTATGAATATATGAGTTAAAAACATTTTTAGAAAATGAAATTCAGACTTAAATGGAAATCTATGCTGAAACAAAACATTTCTATACATCGGCGATCTAGATTAATTGTTCACCTAATATAAAGCAGTTCAGAAAATATGGTCTAAGGTAGAAAAGGCTTGGAGAACTCTGCAGTCACCTCTGTGACTCCCAAGCAGCTGGGCATTATCACACTCTTCAAGCAGTGATAGATGGTTATTATCCAGAAGAAGGAGCAGTACTATCCAGACTCTGCTTCTTGTTTCACTATTACGAGCAGAAAGCACTGTCCATTAATCACGTGTGTCAAGAAGAAAAATATAGCGATTTTATTGTGGAACATTTGAAAGAAAATTTAACATGTCAGAAAATAAAGACCTACAATGACAAGAATTAGTTATTAGCAGATGTTAAATAGTTATCTTGATTCCTCTATTGTCTGTTGACTGAGTTAATTTAGATGTACCATTGTTATAGCACTAATTCTCATTCTAGTCCTACAGAACTTACTGAATCAAAAAATAAAGCTTTATTTAGAAGTTTTAGATTAAAAAAGTAATGATTTTATCTCCCACATGCAGTACATATATAAAATCATATTTAATTAAAAATTTACAATAAATTTTTATTTCATCCTTCTTAAGCAACTGTTGTCCATTCCCCACAGGCATTCTAAAGCAAGGTAAATACTAGCAGTCCAGCCCTTGTAGTCTAGCGATCTTTTAAACATATTTTTCAGTGCAAATTTCCGTTTCATGAACGGCAAACACTTCCTTTCCTTGAACTCCTTTAGGTAGCAATTATATAATACTCAACCTCAGATCTGTGAATGGCAGCGTCTTATAAAATTGTATTTCAAAAATTAATTTTTAAGCACGGTAATCAGCAAAGATTTCAAAAGGTAGAGGGTAAGAATAAACAGCCAGTCAACGTTTACTTCTCAGTTGCATTACTTTACACACAAAGCCAGAGAATTAGGTGTGAAGCAGAAGCTACCTGAATAAATGTGGCCAGCAAGACACAGCTCATCTCTTGCTCCAGGATGATCTTGTTCTGGCGGTTGTTGTAACAGGCGGCGATAAGCGAGGGGAAGAGCACTTTGATCAGCCGCGGGTCACTGAAATACTGGAAGGGCAACTGGCAGAGCTTCTGCAGGACGGTGGGGTGGAGGCCCGACTGCACAATTACCTGCAGCAGAGAAGGTGCTCAGGTCAGCGCCACAGCCTCAGCCCGCAACCTCCAGAGCCGCTCAGAGTCACAGAGCACAATGAAAGAACGTAATGTAAAAGGCTCCTAACTCCTCATCAGTTTAGATTTAAGCGATATCCAAAAAGTAAAGAAAACAAAACAAAAATTCAGTCCCCAACTTAAGGACGGTTTCCAAAAGTAGTATGGCCATTTGAAAATTATTATACTTCACAATGAAGAGGATGGCTTCCACAGAGAGAGGGTGCCTATGAACAGACTCAGAACACAGACCGCTGTAACAAAGCACTCCCCACGCCCCTCAGAGCAACCTGATTCCTGCAAGCCTGCAAAGCTCACTCACAAGAAACGCTCTGTCTTACGGCCCTGGCCACCAGGGACGTCCCTTAGCCTAGCTCACTGTATAAACTGAAGGCAGGGAGATCCATTCCAATTCCATATGTAGGCAAGTTCTGGAAAGAGAAGGGGACTGGCGGCAGGGAAAACGGGAACAGTTGCAGCATGTACAGGCTCCACGAGACCCTTCCTCCTATCCATACTCTTTATCTTTGTTTCCATCAGTGCCATTGAATCTAAAAGGAGAATTGTTTAGATAAATGGGACTGTTGTCTTGAAGCAGTCTAGGTTTACAACTGTGTACATTTTAAGAAGTAGGGCAATGCGATTAATGGACTTGCAGGGAAGGCCTCCTAATTTACTCTCTGGTCCTACATAATAAACAAGTAATGTCAAAATCAGATCTGTTTCAAGTAACTGATTAGACAGTTCTAATATGAAAGAGCTGGGTGACTCAAAGCCCACTTCATGGTATAGGAGCAAGCTCTGAAAAGGTTAGGAACACTGTTAAAAACCTAAGGTCAGGACTGTAAATTGTACTTGGAAAAACACAATTTTACAGGTACACACCCAGACAGGACTGCATTCAAATTAAAACCAGAAGGACAGAATGAAACAGCAGAGGCAGGAGAAACATAAATTACAGGGATTTACAAGTTTTCAGAGTACTTTTAACAATACTTTAAGAACATACTCTCAGATGATAATGTAGTTTGGTTTAAGAACAAAATCAACAAAGTAATAGTTCACATATTTTTGTTCAATAGCTAAAATGACATCAAAAACCTCTAGAGTCTCTTGATAGGGACTTGTTAATACCTTCAAATCCAAGAGGAATTTTAAAGACTTGTGTTATGTGACAATTCTGCACATGGCTATGTGATGCCACTTCTGACAAGGCTGAGAAAAACATGCCCTGCAACTTACTTTATTGATAAAGCATTTATTTAAATCTGTAATTATCAGCCACAAAGTTTGTAATTCAGCCAAATGGTCAGCATATTAGAATTAATAACCCTCCCCCACTTTGGATAAGAATTAAGAGCGAAGTTTTTTTTTTTTTTAAATTCATTGTTAAAATGCTAGTATTGGATGTTTTGCTAATTAAAAAAGCCATTCAAGTGGCTAATGTGGCTGGTAGGGGCACAGTGTGAACTCAAGTAGGTCAACTTCAGGAAGTTCCTGGTAAACTAGCACAGACCACCAGAGCTTCCCTGGAACTTCGTCCTCTCAAGTAGACTCTGTGGGGACTTGTGCACCCTCACACAGCGGAGCTAATGATCCAGTGCCTGTTTACAGAGTGACTTTATAGAGATCACCGGCTTATAGGGAGATGACTGGTCAGAGGCCACTATGCTATTTAGACTGCAGAAGATACGAATGGACACTTGGGTTAGTAAGTTCTACTGACAGGACCTAACTAGGTTACACATAAGGAGCGTATGGGTGCTAGGAAAAATCCTATTCCTCCTCGGTGCAGCTGTGAACCACAGTGGGACATTAAGTTGGTAATGTGCTTCTAACCACATTTCAGATACTGTGGGGAGGAGGGTTCAGGGGGTCTAGTAAAGGGTTAACCTGCAGCAATGAGATTTGGTAGGTTAATTCCAGTGGGTTTACAGCACAGAGGAGTGGCAAGTGGGTGTCATGAGTGTTACAGGAGATGAGGGGTCTGGTGCTCTTATTTCTAGGTATTTTGTGGCTTTCCCAAAGAACTGGAGAAGCCACCTGGGACGAGCTGCTGTTTGTCTGGGCCTTTGGAGAGCTGAATTAGAAACTTCACAGTGACGTGGGCTGGTCACTACCCTTTTCAGGCCTGTAGTGACTCAAGCAACAGTGGTATGCCAGCAGAAAGATTAAATAATACTAACATTGGGCACCACAGGGCACCAGAGTACTAAAGGAAACATTTTCTCCTGGCTACGTGGTCTCAAGAAAGAAGCTCAGTTCTTAAAGCCATCCACAAGCCAGAAAAAGAGACCTACCTTTCCCAGAGTTGCCAGGACCTTTTTATCCCTAGGATAGTCTCTGACTGTGCCTCCCATGTGGGTGGGACACAGAGGCAGCTTGTCCAATCCCAGGATTGTTCTGGCCTGGCACCAGGAAACATAGATCCTGACTGGTTCCCAGCACCAAAAACTTGAAGAGGTCCTGCCTGTCTCATCCTGCCCTATTTCTGGCTTTTCCTTAGCCCTAACCTCCCATGGCAATGCACATGAACAGCCAGCTAAATTAGCTGTACTTCCCTTTGGAGCAAGGAAGAGGACTGGGAATGCAAACATCCTGGTTTTGATGCATAGGGCTTTGAGCATCAGAGAGTTGTCTGAGGGGCTTTTGACATGTGGCAGGGGGATAGAAATAAGGGCAGGGCTCAGTTTCATTTCATCTGCTTATTCACTTGCAGGCATTAGCTGGTTTTGCACCATCTTGGACTACACAGGCTTTCAGAAGTCTGCTGGAATTCAGAAGTCCCCATGGAATAGGAGGATATTGCTGAATAAGTGAAGTCTGTGTAATTAGTCACCTCAGACTTCGAATATGGTGTTCTATTTGCCTTCCTGTTGAAGCTGTCACTAAGTCAACTGTAATCTGTCACCTCTGGGCAGAACACGTAAGTCCTCAGGTGGGCATTACCCTGAGCCTGGCCAGGCCTGCTGGCCCACCTTTCAAGGCACAGATGCTCACACTAACCTAATGGCAGTTCCTACAGAGATGGGGCTCCAGAGCACTGCACCAATAAGGTGGAATGGCTGGCTTAGCTGAGTAGTGCTTTGGTGCCAACAGTATCAGCTAGAGACAGCAAGTAGGAAGCACATATGTCTGGCCTCAGTCATAACAGGCTTTCAAGGAACTAGAGTAATTTCCAGCAAAATTTACATAAACAAGAATGAAAATGAACCTTGACCTGAGGTGCAATTCTAAAATAGGTGCTCATCACAGATCTGGTAGATCTAGGTACTGCCTTTATTTACCAATTAGCTAAACAACCCTCACCAAGTTGCCTAATTATTCTGGGCTGTAAGGTGATCAATTTTTTTCCAAGTGAACTTTTTATTGACCTACTAACACTCCAACACCCACTAAGTGAATAGTTCAATTTCATAAGGTAAAAATCAGTGTTACGATATAGCCCAGTACAGAGCCCATGACCAAGAACGGTGAATCTTTAAATGTATTTCTTCCCATTAAAAAATTAATTTCCACATTCTTGAATTTGAATAAAATCACACAGAAAACTAATTGACTGTGTTAGGACGCAAGTAAGGACTTCAAGGCTTAGGCAGAGCCATTCCTGATCATTCTCTGGAGACAGGACCATGGGCAGCACTGGTCCCTCTTGTTTCCTAGGCAGATGCAGAGTGCTAACTACTGTAGTTCCTTTAGAAGTTCTTTTTTTTTTTTTTTTTTAACCGAAAGGCTCTGTTGGCCCATCTCTTTCTTCTTTAGTATCACTGGTAAGAGGTCAGAGAATGAGAAGGAGGGACAGATCCCAATAATTACTTCTTTTTTGAAATTCTCTGTGCATTTGGGACTTGTGGTTTTAGAGAGGAAAACTGCATCCTGGCAATGAGTGGTATAGGCTGGTGGACAGAGGGGCCAGAAATACCTGGCTTCTAGAAAGAAAAATGAATTCAGTTTTTAAAAAAAAGAAGCACCACTTGGGAGACTGAGGCAAGAGGATTGCTATGAGTCCAGGACCAGCCTGGGCTACAGAGTGAGACCCTGTCTCAAAAAAAAAAAAAAAAAAAAAAAAAAGGACGTCAAGTAGACAAATGAACATTCTGATGCTTCCATCTGCTGCTTACCCCAATGTCACCCATGAGACTTCTGGTTCCAACCAGAATGTCAACTTTGACAGTTAATGAGTGTCTCCGGTGCCAACTGCAGGGATTACAGGTATGTACCACTATGCCCAGTCCATATTAATGTTGTAGACACAGAATAAAGAAACTCTGTCCTCTCACCACTCAAATGAAGATGAAATGTGTTGCAGAATGGGAAGCTTTTTCTGTCAGGAAAGTGACAATAATGTAAGGAGTCCAGCAAGGATAAGGTGCTGGGAGCCTCTGTAAGAGGGACAGACCCCACCAAGGGGTCTGCAGAAGGTCGCATGAGAGGGTGGGTTAGATAGTGAAGGCTGAATCAGATCTGGGCATCTGGAAATTGTAGGTGAAGAGTTAGTGGAGCGAGAAAGTTTGTAGATTTAATTCTAAGACCAGACTGTCTTAGTTAGCTTGAATTGCCATAGGAAGATTATCATAGACTGGGGGCTTGAAACAACAGAAATTTATTTCCCACAGTTCTGGAGGCTGGAAGTCTGGGATTAGGATGCCAGCATGGTCAGATCTGGTCAGTCTATAGACAGCTGCTTTTTCTGTGTGCTCAGATAGCCTTTGGGTGAGTACAAGTGGAGAGAGAGGTATCTCTCTTCTAATAAGGCCATTGATCCTATTAGTAAGAAACATATGATTATGACTTCATTTAACCTAAATGAACTCCACCATGCTTAGAGTTAGGGATATAACCTGGGAGTTTGAAGGGAATACAGTTCAGTCCACAGCAAAGCCCTGACTCATTTCTCAGTAGCAATTAGATTGGTATTCCATTATGCAGATTACCATCATGAACCAGGAGCATTTCAGAGATGAGTGGCTTTTCCTGAGCAAATGTCTCTTAGTGGCCACAGGCTCAAACGTGTGGGCCTTAGGTACCTGTGGGCTCTCAGTCTAGCTCTACTCCTAACCTTCTATGGTTATTTAAAGAACTCAAGCCACAATGTCCTTTCTGTAAAAGTGGTGAATGACAGCCTTCAAGGTTTAGATGAAGGACCAAGGAGACAATGTCTGTGACTGTGAAGTACAGAACAACATTAGTTACAAGTATTTGGCTGGCTCACAAGCCCTGCTGCCTTAAGTCTTCTCCGGCTGTATGACGGGGACCAGAAGTTCCCTCCAGTGTAGGTCTAACGAATGCTTTCTACCATCCCATCCCTACTTTTCTTTACAGGCTGAGACAGGCTGGCTCTCTGGGTGGGACTCATCAGCAGGCATCCTGGCACTAAGGAAGCCACTGCTGAGGTCTCTCCCTGGCCCTAACCACACAGGACAAAGCTATGCAAACATTGCTGGGGATTTCAGCCAGGATCTTGTGGCAAAATAGGAAATGCATTCTGACAGCTCTGAAAAGAAAATCCCAGGGTAACTGTGATCCAAGAAACACAGGTAAAGTAATATACAGAAACACAGGTTTGGCTTACTCACTGTGAGTACATTTAAAGGTGCTGTGCTAGACTTGTCAATCTGAGAACAGAACAGAAGAGACAAAGCTAAAAGGCTGGTGTTGTGGGCTCCTGAGTCATACCCAGGATGAGGTTTCCATAAAGCATTTTCTTAAGCCCAGGAAGTCTTCCCAGGTAACATGGCCAAAGACTGCTTTTCCTTTTCAACCACCACCTATCTAATTGTATGTAGCTTAATTCTCAGTTCCAGGAGGGTGGGCACTCTGTTTTACTACTGTGCTCTCTATGGCTGTGCTGGAGGACTAGGCACAGATGAGACCCCCAAGTTACTGGAATGAATGAAACTAAATGACAGAGGGCCCAAGTCAACAAACTCATTAGTGCCTTGTGGGGCATCTCACCACATCTTTCTCATGAAGTACACAGATGCCATTTTTTTTTTTTTCTGATTTGGAGGCCTCCATAGTTTCTATATCCTGTTGCCTTAGGTCTGTGTAGCTAGTCCTTAAATAAGGCATTTTTCAAAAAACTGACTCACTCTAGAAGGAAGTTGGGGTTGGGATTGGGAATCTCAGGGTCATGGGTACCAATTCAGAAATCCTTGGCCTGGTTGTAAGAGAGGTCTGAAAAATATCTATCCAATTCAGCAAACATGGGTGATACTGGGGTCTCAAGTGGTATAAAGGAACTCAAGGACTTCTAGTTAGGATACCACATTGCTAGAACCTCAGCAGCATCCGAGACAGAGACAGTACTCAGGAGGCTCTAAAGGCCCTCTGCCTATATCAGCTGAGCTGCTAAACTTCCAGGTGGCAGACATGGAAGAACATGCTCTTAAAAGGAGGAACTGGTGCTCCAAAAGTTCAAAAGGTGTGCCCCAGATTCTCCCACCAGTACTGATGAAACTGGGCCTAGAAAACTCTTGACGACTCTTGAGTTCAGCTTTATGAGGCTACCCCTTCCTGGGCTGAGGGGCTTTCTGTCCCCAGACCTGAGTTAACTCCATTTACTGGCTTCTTGCGGGATGTCGCCAGCCCAGATGCAGATGAAGATGACACTTTGCCACTCTAAACAGACTAAACCAACGGACACAGATTAAACTAATACAAAAGGTCTTTCTTCAGAAATACATACGCTTCTTGGCTTGGTATCAAGTAATCAGTCCTTGTCTCTGAGCTGGGCTCTGCCAACGGTTTGTCTCAAACTCTCAGATGTAAGAACTTGAGAGGGATGGTTTGGTGGTGAGGATGGATTTTCAGGAGCAAGGTATTGGGAAATGTGACTCTAAAGTGAGTGCCTACTGCAAGGAGCTGTGCAGCCAGAAGCCTTGGAACAGCCTTGAAGGGTTTGAGAGCCTACACATCTGCTCTTATATATGTACTTCGGAAACTTAAGTTGTATTTTAATGAAAATACTTCCTTACTAGGAATATAAATGACTTACATTTTTGCATCCGAAGCTGCTGTAGGTCAGGACTGGATTGATTCTTGTGCCACAGGTTTCTGATACTGCCACACAGCTCATTTTCCAGTATTTTGTTTTTGATGGTCCTGGGGATCCAACTCAGGGCCTTTCCACTGAGCTACATCCCCAGTCCATTTTTTCAGTTTCAATTTTGAGATGGTCTTGCTAAGTCTCTAAGTTGCCTAGGCTGGGCTTGAACTTGTGATTCTCCTGCCTCGGCCTCCCAGAGTGCTGGCATTAGAGACCTGTGCCACCAGGCCTGGATCCCAGTACTCTTGAGGAGTGTGCTGGTCCTGTTCTCCCTTGTTGAAAGTTCTTGTTGCGACTTTAGGGGAATGACTCTTACCAAATGAATAACCACTTTCAGTTCTTCGTTCACTGAAGGGATATTCTTGTGGGCTCGATGGGGTATTTGCTCTTTTTAATCCAAGTATCTTTTACTAAATCTTTTCCTCAACATGAATGCCACTTCATACTTTTATTTTTCTCACAGTATGCAGTTTATGAAGGTGCTGTAGACTACCACATTTCATGATCTGCTACTGAAGGCTGAGACCACCTGTACAAATGAGGGACTCAAGGCCTTTTGTCTGTAGACTGCCTGGGGCCTCCAAACTACTAAGAACAAAATCTCTGCCATAAGTGTAGCAGCAATTGTTCTGTTCAGAGGTAGCCCCATCCTTTGGCCTTATATTTTTGTTTTGTCCTTTTTCTTTTTTTTTTGAGACAGGATCTCGCTCTGTGGTCCAGGCTGGTCCTGAATTCACTTCAGAGCCCAGGCTGGCCTTGGACTCACGGCAATCCTCCTGTCTCAGCCTCCCGAGTGCTGGGATTACAGGCGTGCGCCACCACGCCCAGCTTATGTGGTGCTGGGGAATCGAACTTGGGTACTTAGTGCTTGCTCAAGAGCTTTAACCGCTGAGCCATTCCTCCAGCCCCTGGCCTTATATTTTTGAAACAAATGATAGCAGATAAAATACAATTATGATGGACATGGTGGCACATGTATGTAATCCTAGCACTCAGGGAATTTGAGCCCAACTTGGCAATTTAGCGAGAACTTGAACCAAAGTAACTAACAACTAACTTAAAGAATTTATATACCCTAAATACTTTTTAAAAGGGTTGGAAATATAGCTCATTGTGAAGGCCCTGGGTTTAAATCTCCAGTCCTGCACAAAACCAGGAAAGAAATGCATATATGTGTGTGGTGTGTAAATATCCTGATATATATATATATATATATATATATATATATATATGATCAGATAATGTATGTATGCATAAAACTTGGTGTGGGCTTGGTACAGTTTTGCCCAAAAGTTACACAGATAAAAGGGAAAGTAGAAGTAAGATACTGAGTAGTCCTAGAAATATCATAGGCCTGGGTAGAGTATGCAGATTCACATCTGTAAAATGATGAATGTAAAATCTTTGATTCCACAGGATTCCAAGGAGAACAGGTAGGAAGGCCCAGAGAGACAGCATGGTACACATACAATTCTCCCTTCCCTTCAAAGGGCCCATTTCCTCCTACTGGGACCACCAGGAATGTGGCCAAGAGCCAAGGAGGGGGCAAAGAACGGCTGTAAGCAGAGATTAGTCTATTTACCTAATATTTGGTGAGCAAGTCAGAGACATGCCTGCCCTCACAGTGTGTTCCATCTTTCTGCAGCACCAGGACAGTTACAGAGAGTTCTGAAAACCCCAGCTCAGTCGAACAATTCACATTTCATAAGCAAGTCATACTAATAAAAGGGGTTTTTGGCCTCTTGGAGACTAGAATCAGCGGACTAGAAAGACTGCTGAGAGGTAAAATGACAGGAGGAAGAAACATTAGCTGACCTGACACAAATAAGTGAAGAGTGAGAACTAAAAGTATTTCAAGCAGAAATGACAATCAGAGAAGGTTGCCAGGATGCATTTGATTCAAGAGTAAACATCTCTACCTTTCCTCTTCATTTTGAAAACACGATTGTATTGTGGTAAAGTATCTTGTCAATTATAACCAATTACCTGATTTTAAAAAGCTCTGCATTTTATTTCTGTTAGCCTTTCTTCCCCCCTTGAAGGCCCTTTGGCAAGTTCCTAACAGTAATGTTACTGGGACCCCAGCCCTGTTGTGTCACTGACCAGAAGCTAGGATACTTGGTCTCATTCTTAACATGTAACAGCTGTGGCCAACATGAACCCTGTTTTTTAGAGTTGCCATGGTACGTGCTATGTGAGGACAGGGCATCTGTGCCCCTTTTGTTCACTGCTGTATCACTACTATGTGTCACAGTGCCTACTGCTTGGGAAATGGTAGGTGTTCCCTAACTACTGGGGGAAGGAATGAATGAATGGGCTCCAGCTCCCCAGTCTGACTCCGGGGGGCTTGTTCCTACCACAGAAGAACCCAGAGCCTTCTCAAGGTCCTCAGAAAATAGTGTCTTTGAATTTGTAAGAAGAGTTACGGGGTACTGTGCCAGCACCCTCTCTGATACACTGGCCTCTGGGCACAAGTTTTAGGGAGTTGGGTGGGATGGTGCAACTTCTTTCAGCCTGTCTGGAGGGCTGGCCTGTCCAACTACGGCCAAGTGAGGTATAGAGTCCAACAAAAACGAATACAAATAGTTAAATCTCAGCAGAGAAAAATTCTTTGTGCCTAAGAAGTCTTGATTTGTTTTTTTCCTTTTCTTGTCAGAGACAAGAAGTCCTCGACACAGGCAAAAGCAGGTGTCTAGACATCCAAATTCATTAAGAGAGACAACTGAGAGAGTCTGTAAATCACTGGAACAAAGAATATTTTTCTAGCAGGACAGAAACTACTCTGTTTACATTCCTCCCTACAAAGCTGGTGCTGTGGTAATCCTAGGTAAAGAGGAGCCACAGCAGTGGCCAGCCTCCGCAGGGCACTGGCCAGCCATTGCTCCCCCTCACTCCTAGTCAGGTTTTTATGCCTGGAGCCCAGGACAGGAGCAATATGACAAGAGCTCCCTATTGGACAGTGACTTTTACATGTCATATAAAGACACTAGTATGCACTAGTATGCATACTTTGTTCCTGACGCCTTAGTGGAGGTAGAGTAAGGAGTGGTGGCTTTATTTTAATACCCTGAGAAAAAACTTTTAGAAGTCTGTCCACATATATAATCAAATCAAAATCAGAGCAAAGAAACACAGATATTCCCCTGACTAGCACTGCAATACAATTCCTCTTCTCTCAAACTTGCTTCTCCCATGAGATGATTTCTAGGCTGAGATTAAATGCAGAGATCTTGGCAGACTGTGTGGGAGGTAGGCCCTTTGAGCGGGAACCTCTTCCTGGTGGTCCCAGGATTCACTGCTGTCTAGTGTAACAGATCCTCAGGAGTGGAGAATGAGAGGGAGGAAAAGCAGCCAGGTTATTGGGAGAAGCTCCAGCCAGTGGCTGTGGGCTTGGCCTCACAGACTTTGGAATCTAGGGGAGCCAAGGCAGCTCTCCTCAGGCAGTGAGGCATGCGTGCTGGCCTGCTGCATTAGGTGGGGGAAACTAAGTGTAAAGGTTCCCGGCCAACATTCTGTGGGGAATGAGCTACGCGTGAGTGATACTAGCAGAGGGGTATAAAAGGTCTTCTCACTCTATGCCCAGAGGGAAGAACACTGCTGCAAAAGGAAGGGGCCCTGCTCACGGTGCTGAGTTTCCGGGGTGGCAGTCTGACGCCCATCTAGGCATTCTCCGCACACACACAAGACTTGGAGACATGTTTCTGCATATTATCTTCCTGACAATCACATTCAGAGGCTCATCTCTTCGAGGAGTATCCCCAAATCCTTGGCCTCATACACAGGTCCCTCATGATCTGGGCCTTGCCTTCAGCTTAAGCTCTTGCCCTTTCCTCTAATACTGGGCTCTAGTCAGAATCAACTGCTTACAGTCCCTGTACCTGCTCACTTCTTCCTTCCCTCCCTCCCTCTCTCCTTTCCTTCTATTCTGTGAGGAAATCCTGAAGCACAAGATTGGGATAGATTGCCTCAGATACTTAGCTAACTCTGAAAGTAATGGCTTCTTCCATTTTAATTGACATTTGAGAAATCTCTTTTTCTCTCTCACACACATGCATGCATACCACACACATACATGAAGTGCTGGAAAAACTGTGTCCACTATAGACTAGCAAGAATAAAGGAGGAGGGGGAAAGTGGGTAAATAGTTTTTAACAATGTCTTGAAACACAATATTTTAACTGGTTTGGACCCTGTCTGTAGAACTAATGGCAAGCCCTCCTTGCTATGGTGCTCCTGTGTGGTGTGACAATAGTAGAGTTAACAAACACTGAGCACAAGCTGATAGGTTTTCTAGCCATAACCTGAAGGGTGCCAGAGACTGTGGATGCATTCCAAGGAGCATTTATGGGCTCGCCAGCACTAGTCTATGACAATTTTATTTAATCATAAAAATATAATAGTAGTCAAATCTTTTTGTAGTTTCAGTTTACTGCTTTCTCAAGTGAAATAAATGGTCTCTCAGATTTCTTCCGCTTTCATCTCTCTGCTCTAAGTATAGTAGGATAAGGTTCCAATTAAGGTCCATTAAATGTTCACATTGATTCATGTGAGCCATTTTCCAGTTTCTCTTCTTAACGCAATCTCCACGTACCTCTGAGTTAACTCTGGTGCGTTTTCATTTTGGCCTACATAAGAGAACTCTCCGGGTGCAAGGTCTCTCTCCCTCTTACTTCTCCACACCAAGGTGGTTAGTGGAGATTTTCCTTCACTGCCTTTCAGACAACATATGCTTATCACCTATCAGGTATGCCCAGTTGAACCAGCCATGTCCCTCAGGAAGGTTGCTGGTAGCTAAGAGCCAGGCACTCTGTGGAGCACTCTTGTTGGCTGTGTCAGAGCAACATTACTGAGTGCCAGCTCAGAAACCCAGTAACAAACAGACCCCCTGGTGCTTCTATATGTTTTAGGTTCACAGTTAAACTGTGCAGGCAGGGAACACACACAGCTTTCTCCTACTTCTCAACAGATGGGGAAATATGTTCTGACAGCAGAGATGCCCTCTTTAAGGTGGTATTAAGTGTCAAAGCTGACTGAGTGGATACTCATTAAAAGAAGGAAATCCGGCGGCAGACGACGATCATTTTAACATTATTGTGAGCTAACATTTGTTCTGAGCTGGAGAACGTGATCACCACCAGGTGAAGGATCTAATTTACTCCGTGTAACAATATCGTAAGGTGTTACTAATGATCCTTATTTTATAGATGAGGAATTAGGCACCATAAAGGTAGTGGTTTGTCCAGGATCACAGAGCCAATAAGTGGTGTAGCAGGGACTAGCACTTTGGTCTGCTTGGTTCCAGAGTCCATGATCCTCTCCTCAAACTATGGAAGTGCACTAACGCTTTACAGCAGAGGCCTGCCCAGGACCCCAAAGCACCAGGTGTGTGCACCTGATGGTAGACTACATGGTCTATGTTCCCAAAGGAACTCTATATGAAGAGATTGAAGAAAAATGTTTTGAAATCCCCTCAGGAAACTTGCTATTAAAATTAACAATATGGTGATTTTACATCTTTAATTGTAGATTTCCCATTATGTTGTGTGGAACATACCTGTCAAAAAGCTTTTTCTTTAAACCAACCCATAATAAGACAGAATAGATTCGTGGTGATAATGACACCAATCCTGTGAAGCAAAGAACTCAAAGACGTCCAGCACGAGTCAAACTTGGGACCCAGGTGATACGGACAACATTTAATCTTTCTATCAACCTACAGTATTAAGACTCTTGACACGGCTGGGTAGAACACCACTGAGGATAATCCGCCCAAGGCCAAATACCTCCGGAATGAAAGGAGAAGCTGGAATGTAAACCCAAGACAGCCTCTACAGCTTTCCTCGCATGCTGCTGCTTTGTCAGATATAGGACTGGCCAAACCTTAAACACAGTAGTTTCCTTTGGATCTCAAAGCTATTAGATCCAGGAATGACAAAACAAAGACACTTCAGAACAGGTTCAGAGACAAACTATACTGCCAAATAAATGGCTAACATCAGTTTTTAGCCAAAATTCTGTTCAGTACATTAGATGAGTAAAGAAGAAGCAATGGACCTTTCAAAATCCAGGGCCACTATAACCTTTTCTGTAGTATTGTATATAGATGTATAAGTCTCAACAGCTAATAGCCATAGAACACATTATCAATTAGGTAGCCTCTGTGTGCCCAGTACTATTACAGATCTGGTGATAAAGATTCTGCTTTTAAGATATTTACTTACTTTTTTTTTTTTTTTTTGAGACAGGGTCTTTCTCTGTAATCCAGGCTAGTCATAAACTACGTAGCCTCATTTGGCCTCAAACTCCTGGTAATCCTCCTGCCTCAGCCTCCAAAGTGCTGGGATTACAGGCATGTACTACCAAACCTGGCTAATATTTATGTGGCCCCTAACCCAAGGTACTTATATTTTGGTGGGATAGGGAGACATACAAAATATAGTAACTAAATTTCAAGAGTAACACATGAGTAAAGAAAAATAAATCATGGTCAAAGGAAAACAGTGATTATGGGGATTAATGGTCTATTTCAGACATGTAACTCAGATACTTTGATAAAATCGTATCCGAGAAGAAGTCTTTAAAAGTGATCCCTGCAAACCATGCTGATTTGTGAGGGGCCAGTGTCAGATAGGAAGCAGCAAGAATGTGAAGTTGAGGTAAGAGGTATGCTTGAAGAATGGTCAAAAACCAGCGAGGGTGGAGTATTTGTACCTAGAAATAAAAATGATTACATTTATTGGAATACTGGTCTGGTCTAATTCATCTCAGAATTATGAAATCATTCCCGATCAGAGCTGAGAGAACCCTTCCAGCATTCAGCCTCTTTTACAGATGGGAAATGAAAGCTCTGAGAAGGGCGGGAACTTGCCCAGAGTCACAGACTGTAAAGCTGCAGAAGGATCCAGCCAGCTTGGCCGTTCCACCAGTATTTGTTCCCTGATGATGGGCTTTCTGTGACTGTTACATAAAATACAAAATTTCCTATTTCAGGGACATGTTTTCTCTCTGATTCCTGACTAAATCTTTTCCGTCTATCTCAGAATAATTCCTTGAAAAAGTTTCTCTATGACTGGAAGACCTTGGGAGATTCAGAAAAATTATCAGTGGTCATGAATTAAACTTTAACAAAAGATTCCTTCTGTTCTCATTTCCTGTGTGTATCTGGCACCCCAGAAGAAGAGCTTCAAGTGAGCAAAGGACACCTGAACTTGGCATGCATGCCTGACCCAGTGGTAATGTTTGTCTCTGGGCTTCGGGCATGGGATCTGGGCTGGGCATCCTGCAAAGGGGCTGCCAAAGGCTTATTGCATGGATTTCTTTTCTGCATCTCTTACTGCTCTGAAGCAGACTTGGTCTTATGTGAAACTTAAAGGGAATAATTAATTTCATGCCACCTTATGGCTAAACTAAAGCCTTATAACGTCTTTTGACCACAGCTGAAGGTGCTTAATTTCCAGTTTCTAATAGTTTAACAAAACATAGCTATCGCTACTTTTCAACTTCTAAGTTATCATGTTAGAGTTTATGACAGTTATTTTAGTACAATATTTTGAATGTGAGTTCTCTGAAAAATAAGAAACTGAGAAGACTGGCAAAGGAAAAACTATTTATATAATCCTATTTATTTTCAGATCACTGTGCCAAGAGTCATGTATTCAGCTGACTCTTAAGATTCCTAGGTAGTCAGATATGTTATCCAATGCTATGATGATGATGACAGCAAGGTAGGCAAAGGTGGCAAGAGCTGCCTTTCTGTAACACTCAGGAGGCAGGCTCTTTATTTAATTCACACAATCACCAGGGAGGCAACCTACCCAAAGTTACAGTCCTGGGAAAGAGTAGAACAGGGATTCCAAGGCCAGCTGATTTTAGAGGCCATTATTAGTTTTTCTTTTTTGTGGTACTGTGAATCAAAACCAGGGGTATGCTACCAATGAACTAGTCCTATACTTACTTTTCATTTTGAGACAGATCCTGGATGAGTTTCCCAGGCTGGTTCCAAGCCTGAGATCCACCTCTCTCAGCATGGTGCTATCCAGAGCCTATGCTCTTAATCACCAAGATATTTGACCTTTAGTGCCATCAGAATTCAGGTTCAACTGCAAACTGAGTGTGACTCAAAGAATCTGTTCACTATCTCCTTAACTACTATTGCATCAGTCACAAAAGGAGTATCTTTGAGAATTACAGTGTGTCACAAGTCGGGAAGCAATCCCCTAAAAAGAGGAAAGTTGGGCCTCAGTTAGGAGCTGTTAAGTCTTAGTCTCAGTCTTATAGGATTGAGGGCTTAGTACAAGCTCCTTAGGTTTACTGCTGTCTACTCCTGTAGATGCCCTGATAATGTGGCTACTTGGTTCAGCCAAGAGTTCGTATAACCTATCAGGTGGTTTATGGACTAAAAAACAATGAACCTTGTATGAGCATGTAGCACTTCCTACTACTTTAGAAAAATTTACAACACAATGAAGGATTTAAAAATTTGGTTGTTTGGATTCTGGGGATTGAATCCAGAGCCTTGTGTGTACTAGGCAAGCTTTCTACCACTGAGCTATACATCCGCAGTCAAGGGGCGACTTTCAATACAATTAGCCAAAGTTAGTAAATTTCATCATTCTAACATTTTCCAGGTTGCTCACTAGAAGTCCTAACATAAGTGTTTAGGCAGAAGTTATTTTTAATTAGGAACTTCTTTCTCTTTTGGCTCAAGCCTCACCTTTTTCGTTGCTGCTATAATACTGAGAGTAATTTGGCTCTAGAACAGTTCTGTTGTTGAAATTCTTAAGCTCTTATTTAGAGACAATGCATTTCTATTTTATGAAAGGAAGGGTATCTTTAACATAAAAAACAAAACTACACAACACTAAATGCTGTGTAACAGCTGCGGAATGAGCTAACGACACTGGGACAAGCCCAAGGACTTGAGTGCCAGCCTTTCTACACATCACAGCAAGTGTTCATGGACAGGGGTGGGGCATGGGCAGTTTACCAAATGGATGTGTCAGAAGACTGGTCATATGCTTCTGAGAAAGACAGTAAACTAAGAATGTACAAGCAGAACTTAGGCCACCTCTGAAAGTTCCAAAAGCTGGAATTGAATTCTGAAAAGTTGCCTTTTATTCCCCCACTAGTGCTGAGGATGGAACCCGGGCCTTGTACATGGTCCAGGCACGTGTGCTTTACTAAACACTGAACCCCAGCTATCGCCCTGATGAGGTAAAAACTAGGAAACCACTCCTGATTCTGTGCAGGGAAACACCTGTGTCAGCAGACTCATTTTAGGAACATTTAGTCAAAGTAATATTTGGGGTTTGTTTTTAACTGAGTCATCAAAAAACCTGGGAAACACATGCTGCACAGCCTCAGACAGAGAGCCTCACTGCCACTGCCTGACTCTTCTGACCAGGAGCCCCTGGCACAGCACAGAGCAGGCGAAAGGGATCCATTTTTTCAAATGTCACAGATGGAATCTACAAAGACTTCTCAAAGTAAAAGGGTAGTTACTAACCAAAATGAATATGCTAAGGTGCTTATTCCCAATACAGTAATATACAGGTAGTCAAATCTGTCATTGGAGTTAATTTAATTATCAGAGCACATTTAATTATCCAATACAAAATGTAAATAAAAGGAAGGTCTGACAGCACATACTAATTATGTTCATTATAATAATTAAATGGGAAGGAATTTTAGAAAGAGTCATGAAAGTACCATAAAATATAGGGAGGCTTTTGATTAAAACAACAACATTTTAATTAGAAACTGCTACCCTATAGGAGGCAGATGATTGGCTTCATCAAGGATGAGGCATTACTTTCTTACCTAGGTTTCTCTTCTGCAGGCACCCTTGGTAGCATGGGGACTTAGCTTTTCCAGTTAATAGACTAAGTGGCAGCAAATAAAAAATACTAATCCTTTATGTAAAGCAGTTACCTAATCAGACAGACTTAGGCTACAGCAATATTCCAGGATCCTTTGTCTTATAGACACAAGCTGTTTCCTCAGTAGGCAATTACGAGCCCCCATGGATTAACAGGCCTTGCAAATTAACATGACTTTGGGCTAATAAAACACAGAATCATTAAATGGACTGAGCAACAGACTTTTTTCTCATGAAATTCCTGACTTAGAGCAATAATGGGTTAAAAAATTCACTTTTATAAAACCGTAAATGAGGTGGAAAGGAGGCAACCATTGGATTGCCAACAGTGAAGCAGGGTTCTGCCAGTGTCCTTTCAAGATAGCTCCATGAGTATGTGACAGACGCTGGGGTGAGAGCTTAAAACTGCACTCAGCTTGGGCTTCGTAGTGAGTCCAGAAGCAGCCTGCACTACAGGGTAGGACCCTGTCTCAAAACAACAACAATAACAAGAACAGAACTGCACTGCTTCAGAATGCTTACTGATAAAGCAGATTACTGGGTTTTGTGAGGGACAGAAAGGGAATCTGAATAGGAGGATAGCTGAATGCTCGAGGCCAACATAATGAGTGAGTTCAGGACCAGGCTGGTCTATACAGCAAGACTTTATCTCAAAACCAACCAACCAAACGAAATACCCAGTTTTTTCGGTTACAGAAAACTTGATAACTCTGCTGGTTAAGAACAACTACCATTCCAGCAAGCTTGTGGATTATTTTCCATACCTACCTTCATCATATGGCCTGGCTAGCATGGTGTTCAGCCCCCAGCAGCACCTTCTCATACAGGTGAAATAACAGTGGCTGCAGATGGCACCACAGAGCAAGGCCCTTGACAGGTCACCTAGAAGAAGCCTCCGCTTGTATCTGTCAATGGATCTCCTCTATTCACATCACAAAAGCCAAGGTGTATTGAGATTTTAATGATAATCTGCCACATGGTGGGCTGGCGTATCATTAAGCTGTCTGATGCTGATAGAATCTGGAGTTAGGGTACAGAGGATTTGAAAAACCTCGTGAGATCTCGAACTCTGGCTTCAGCCTTTAAAAGGTCACAGACTTGCAGAGCTCACAAGGTAATCATCCTCCTTCTCCTTCCCTTCTGTTTCTTTTGCTTACAGTATATACTGTGTAAAATAGTCAGAACATATAATTAACCTGTTTAAAACTTTTTTTTGAGGTACTTAGGATAGATTAGACACGCGAGGCAGATGTTCTACCACTAAGCTATACCCTCTAGCCCTCGGTTTACACATCTTTAACCCCTATCTCCGTGGCAACTGACAATGTGCCATCCTTACTACTATTTCCAGAACCAATCTTCTTCACAGTCAAAGGTGCTTAAGTGTTAGGAGGAGAAAGGACGTATCTAAGATCGCATAGCTGGCAGCAGAACTTCGGCTAGAAGCTGGCCTTCAATTTGCTAAATCTATACCCATGAAACATGTTTACTTATGCCATCCCAGAGTCTTTACAAGTCTCCCTGTGAGCCACAGGGAGAGTCTCTATCAGTATCTAGATGCAGAACCACACCTTCTCAGTACTCTGTCTTGGTGAATATGGACCACCTTTGACCTTCAGCACTCTGGCCATTATACACTTCAGCAAGGTCAGGAGTGAGCACACAGAGCGTGGACCACAGCAGACTCTCTTTAAGCAATGAGATGAAAAGTACACTGAGCTGGGCTTTGCAGCACCTGTATTCTTGGCTTTCTTGTGATTCTTTTCAGGGAGATTAATTCCCTTCTCAAAACCGCAGCTCTTTACCTGCCTGAGGGAGGAATACGTCCTATGTTACAACCTCCTGAGGTGTCAGAAACAACAGATGGGAAGAAAAACACCGAGGATGCTACAAATGTAAGGGATTACGCTTAGAAATAGAATCTCAGTGAGGCGTAGTGTCCTACTTTTTTTCAAGTACTATTTTTTCTCTTAGTTTCTTCTGTATTTCTTACTTATCATACCCCTTCTTTCATATATTGTAACATTTCATCAATTGCTCCAGAGCTAAACTGATTTCTCTGACTTCCCTGTAAGTCATAAATGGATGCCCAGTTAAGTCTTCAGTCCTTCGGGGAGGCTACATGTTCAAACACAAGAGCTGGCTTTTTCACTTGTCTAATTTTTTTCCTCAGAGTGAGTTCATCTCTCAATAGTGATGTCAAACCTTACTGCATCCTCGACCATAACAGACAAGTGTTTGGGTCTCAGTCTCATTCTTTTTTTTTCTTCCTCTTCTTCATATTGTTTAACACACTCTACCCACTTCATCTGCTTTTTTTCCAAGTACATATGCTCAGTCACCACCTACTCATCAGGCCAAATCAGGTCTAAAGGGCCATCTTGGAATAAAGTCCCCTCATTCCACACTCTTGTTCACTTTGGGGAGACCAAAGACACTAAAATTACATGTTTTATCTACAGAGAGGGTTAGTCTGTGATCCAGCATCAGCAGGAAAACTTTGAAATCTCACATAATTCTGAGTTTTGTCAGTATATCACAAGAGTTGGTTTATGCAACAAGTTTTAAACTAAGGCTGGAGGAATAGCTCAGTGGTTAAAGTGCCTGCCTAGCGAGCACTAAGTAACCAAGTTCAATTCCCCAGCACCACATAAGCTGGGCGTGGTGGCGCAAGCCTGCGGTCCTAGAACTCGCGAGGCTGAGACAGGAGAACTGCCTTGGGTTTGAGGTCAGTCTGGGCTACACAGTGAGCTCAGAACCAGCCTGGACTACAGAGTGAGAGGCTGTCACAAAAAAAGTTTTAAATCATCCCTAACATGAAATGTGTTAGAACAAACCTTTTGCTAAAGAACTGCACACAGCCAAGTATTATCACGTGTGCAACTTACTCAGCTCTTTATAGGTACAGCACAGAATTGTGATCTATAGTAAATCACTTAGCATAAAACAGAAAATTGTTAGGTAAACTACAGATGTCCACATAAAATAATGGCCATGCAGCCATTAAAAATGATTCCCAATCATTTGGGAATTACGTGAGGTGCAGAAAGCAGAATATGAATATATGTAATTGGAAAAATAAAACTTGTAAAGGGAAATAAAAATGTAATTTAGTAGACTGAATTAATGCACACAATGGGAAGACACATGTGGGAGATTCCCAAGCTTTTGCTGGGGAGGGCAGCTTGGCAGAGACTTGGGAAGCACCTCTACTGAGGGTATCTGCAAGGGAAGGGCACCACAGATTGTTCCTGTGATATGAGAAGAAAGAATTCCCATCGGCTCTCCTGTCAACAGGGTTTGTGAAACAGACATTTCCTAGGTTTGATACCCAGTAGGGAAAGGCCTGTATTTCTTATATTTTAACAATGGAAACACCTTTTGAAAATGACCTGCGTGTTCCTCAACTTTAAAGGGAGTGTGTGCTAAATGTACACTCTGCTCCTGTGTTCCCTCAGGGTAAGCGCTGGAGGCATCACAATCATCTGGGAAATACAATACAGGGATTAGTGTCCCGTGGAGCCCACAAGGCTGTGATCTCAAGTTCTTGGGCCTGTCTTGTTTTCTCTGTCCTTTTCTCTTGTCAAGCAGGCAACGCCAACTCTGAGTGTTCAGCTTCTTGCCACGTACGTGGCTTTGGCAGCACACAGAACACCTCATTGCCTTTTACCTCATTTAACTTAAATAACTTCTAATTTGTCTAGTTTGTTGGAGGCTGAGAAGCCTAGTAAGCACACTTTGTTGAGATGTGCTTAAAATAAAATTAGTAAGCTTAGAGTGAAGGTTAAGGGGTTGTCCAGTGATAAACTTTATCTTTGCCACAATCTGTTTGACATTGATGAACCGGGGCTTCAGATACATTAGGCTGCAGGAATTACTATTTGATATATTAGTTATGCCAAAGTTTGGTTTCAACAATAAAGACAAATTACTTTATTATTTTACAAAGTTTGTAACAGATTTTCCAACTTCACAGAGCAGCAGAGTCCTTCTGACACTTGGAATCTTGCTCAAAAACCAAATAAAGCATTTGAAAGTGAAACTACTCTAATAATCTAAGCAGGAGAGGGTCAATCCTGCCCTCTTAGGCTCTTGTCTAACACTATTTGGAAGCCTCTAAGAACCAAGGCAGAAGGCAAGAGCCAAGAACAGGCTTTAAGACATTTTGCAGAATGGGCCATGCTGAAGAGTGCATAAGCTATCTTACCAAAACAACACAACAACTGGTGGATACAGCACCAGAATCTATGTGGTGAGGGAGTAGATGCTGAAGAATTTACACGGTTAGAAGAGATGCTTCTGTGTCTCTTAACGTTTTATTTAAAATATTTTCTTTTTTTACAGATCTAAGACCCTAATGCTGATCAAATTTCTAGAGAGATGAAGCCAGAGACATATCCTGAGAATCTGGTTAAAGGGTTTCACACAGGACAGATGGGTTCCAGCAGGCTAGCCTGTCTTTTGTCACTTCAATACCTCACGCTTTCAGTGCTGGGGGAGCAGCCTAAGGAACTCGCCAGGGCCTCTTACCTGGTTATCTGGGTGGTTGACAGTGAAGTAGCCCACACAGACAATGACCTCATGAAGGAGGCTTTCACAGGAGACTTGACTGCAGTGGCCCAACAGGGAGCTGGCCATGTGCCGGAATGCAAGGGACAAGCCCTCTGCCCCTACAATAGACTGACAAAGACAAGGAGCAGTTAGAACTCCTCAGCTCAAGGACAGCCAGGGCTGCTGCAAATCACATAGCAAGGCTAGGCTCTGTGCACTTTCTGTGACAGAGTCTGGAAAAGCATATGACATTTCTACAGCACTATGCTTAACGGTTCAGTTCAGGGGTTGTTCTAATAAATGACCATTATAAATGCAATGTTTAACCCGATGAGGGACAGGGACTATAGTATAGCAGCCGAAATGCCTGCGTTATGTGGAGTAAGACATTGTTTCCCTAAAGCATGATTATTCTATTTTTAACACAAAATTTCCCATTATATAATCTCATGGTAGGAAATTTAGGAAAGTATAAAAATACTAAGTTTTATGTAAATGTATAACAAATAATTTCTAATACTTTATTTTCTTAAGGTAGAATTATTTTCTTTTACAGAGGTAAACATTTCCAGTTAGCCACCTTCAAATAGAAAAATAGAAATAAGAACTAATTACTATTCAAATAAACATTTCTATAAACCACAAGCTCTGATAAGAATGCAAAAAGCCAAACCATAACAATCCTCCCCATCTCAAATCAGGAAGCCCTTAGCCTTAGCTTCAGGCTTCTGGGATCCTTTCTCCAGACAGGCAGAGGGCTGTTGGCGTGGGCAACTCGGCCTGTGCAGCCTGGAGCTTCTATTTAATAAACATGTCAAGCAGACAGAGCGACAGGAGGGCAAAGGGGAGAGGCGAAGCTCACAGAATACGCTTGCAACCCATACTGAAATGAAGCACTGCTGCCGGCCTGTGGGAAAAAGCAGCATTTTAAATTCATCTCTTGATTTGAGGTCTTGGTGGGCTTGAACCAGGTCAGACATGCTACAGCTTGGAAATTTTAGTGAATTCATTTTGCCTAACAGTGGATAAAACAGCCCTTCAAATGGATATTGCTAAACAAAATGCCCAATTTTGAGCACCTTCTGTCCCAGTTTCATCGCTCCAAGTCAAACCCACCCACAAAAGAAAAGGGAAAAAAAATGCTTTTCAAGTCCCCAAGAAGCTTCAGGAGGACTTTGCTTTGCTCCTCTAAATCAAGTAGTGACACCTTCTCAGCCAAGCCTTATTTAATTAGTTGTGTCCAGCATGCTGTGACCCAGTGACCTCTGTTTAACCTTTACTGATAAGATCAGGTCAAGGGACATGTAAGTTTGAATATAAAAATTAAACCAATTTTTCAAGGAAACTATATTTCCTTTTTAGCCAGAATTAATTGCCAAGTCAGTGCATTGATTTGTTTCTTGAGACCACCTTCAATTGTAAAAACTGTCAAAGTGAATGCAATATACTATATCCCTGATCTCAAGGCCATCTGCGTCAATGTGAATTTAGAATGAAATCAGACTCTTTATGAAATGGGGAGAATATTCTGACAGCCATATTAGTATACAATGAAATGAAGCCGGTAAGAAAATATTCTAATGGATAACCTTTTGTTACTATGATACAGTGCATCCTAACACAAAACAACACAGGTCTGAGGCTTCAAAGAAGGGTAAAGTCGCATTGAGAATGCTGCACTTGGCTCCTCATTTTCTGACTCCACATCGTCCAGATGATCTGGGTCAATGCTTCATTTTAAGCAGCTAAGTCTGTTCCCATGTCCCAAGAACCTACTGTGTGCTGGTTAGCACAATGCCTGTAGGTAATCTTTTATTTGCCACGATGGGGATTGAACTCAGGGCACTATAGATGGTAGGCAAGTGCTCTGCCACTATGCTATGCTTCCAGCCCTGTAATCCTGTAAGTCTTGTTAGGTAGGTGGTTATTTTTTCAGGGGGGGTGGGGGGTAAGAGGAGATTGGTTTCTCTGGGGGTTTTTGTTTCTGTTTTCCAAGACAGGGTCTCATTATGTAGCTTGGGTATAGCCTCAAATTTGTGGTCCTCTTGCCTCAGCCTCTTGAGTTCTGGAATTACAGGTGTGAACCATCACACCCAAGGTGTGCTTTATAGCTGAGGGTACCGAGCCTTAGGAGTGTAGATGATCTGTCTAAGGTCATACAATATGAAGAAGTGGTATGTGGTATGTAATGGTTCAACTCCAGATCCACCTGATCCAGGTCTAGGGGTCTGACGAGAAGCCCAGCCTGTGGCAACTCTGTGCTCTGTGATATACAGCAACTCAGACTATCCACATGTCTCAAAGCATCTTGTCTCACTCTCATCACAGCAGACCATTCATCTTTCAATGTTTTTCTTCACTTTTTTTTTTTTTTGAGAATTCTAGGGTTACATCAAAACTTTCTCAATAATTCAGACCAATGCTGAGATATATACCTTTCTTTTTTTCCTGTTCTTCATAAACATAATTCCTCACTCATTTTTGACAGAAAGTCGATGGGACAAACTAAGACTTTCTCTGACATCTATCATAAAAGTGGCACTTTTCTCCTTTATCTTACCCACTGCTATGCAATGGATATACTGTGCATTTACTTGCACATTACAGACTTGATCACATCCACTTATGTCAATTGTGCCTGTGTGAACAGAGGTGTCACTTTAGCTTGCTCAACAGAGTGTAGCAGTTCAAAACTGGCCACTAAACACTAACAGTTCTCCCATGGAAACATGAAAACTGTTTCTCCTTCGCCTTACATCTGAAAGGGTTATGATGCACTTGAGCGACAGAGTATGGTTGATATGTAACTGTATGACCAAAGATTTGGCAGCCAGGACTGTGGAGAGTCAAAAGAACAGTCGTAAGGGGGAGACCCCTGCAGGCACTCCTGGTTCTGCTCTGCTTCAGGGTAAAGGATGGGAGCTGTGATTGAGAAAAAAACAATGTGAAGACTGAATAAAATAAAAGAAGACAGGAGAGACAGAAAAGAGACCAAAAACAAACAAACAAACAAACAAACAAAAAGTGTGTGTGTGGGGGGGGGGAGACGGGAAGTGGAATAGGGATTTGCATGAAAATAGAGAAGAAAGAAGCCTAGGTACTGAAGTGCTATCAGAACCTGCCAATTTGATTCTGAGAACACCTGAACATTACTGAGCCACTCTGGTATTTTTATCCTAAATGTTTCTGATAAAAGTGGCTCAGATAGGAGATACATCTTGGGCTCATAATAGCAAGGCTCTGGAGTGAGAAATTTTTCCTTTTTACCTTGATTAGACATGAAGCTTTTTTTTTTGAAACATCACTGGCCTCATGCTTCAAGGTCACTGGGGAATAGGTTGGTTGGGATTTAGTGATCTCTTCTGTGAATGAAGCAGTGCAGTAGGGGCAGGCTATGGTCCTGGGGCTACCTGGCACTCAACATCACTGATGGGATGGCTAACATGTTTGTTTATGATGGAGAGTATTAATTCAACCCCTTTTAGAAAGCCCGGGAAATTAGAACTGAAGAAAAAAATTTTAGATATTTGTTTCATCTTAATCTCTGACAACAACGAAGGTCACTTTATCTGGACCTAGCTGGTGGGTAGAATGCCAGACAAATCCTGAAGACATATCCTGAAGACAAAATTAAGGTCCCCTCTAAGGTATTTCTAGATGGAATACACAAAACTTGAGTTTTCATAAAACACAGATGTTATTTTCAACCCAAGGCAAGAATCCCTGAAATTTTCTGGAGCAGGTACCTACCATTTTAGGTATGGCTGTAAACTCTTAATATTCCACACATTGTGTGATTACCACTCAAGGGAGTAATTTCTACCTCGTGATGGGTAAACTAACTCTCCAAAGTTGAAAGATACTAGATCCAATAATACAACTTACCAATTTCCTTTTGTGAACAAAACAAGACATAAATTAAAGAACTGCACATTTACCACCAGTTACAGATCAGAGGAGTTTCTTGCACTTCAGGATGGTAAAGATGACTATTTTCATACATTTATATCTTTATAACCGTTTTCCCTCTGAGCAAAGCAATTCATCTAAATTATGGGTTCATCATCTGCCAAGTTTGTTCCTTTTTTTTAATGAAATCACTCAACAGTTAATAAACTGAAAGAGAAATTCGACTCCTAAGGGCTTGCTCTGTTCCAAAGGTTGTTTTTTGGAAAATTAAATTTCCTACATGAAAAAAAAAATCTGCTCCTAAGCTGACAGTACAGGGTTATAGCATAAAGTGATTTCCCCCCTCTGGCTATAAAAAATTAATTTACAGATGTTTGCACATTTAACTATAGATGTACTTTACACTGGATACAAATCACTTAAATTATCCATAAGAGAGCATATCAAAATAGTTTATCAATTCTGGTTCTGTTCATGTAAGAAATTATTACTTTACTTAATACTTAACAGTTGTTAGATAGTAACACCTTTTAAGAATTAAAGACAGAGATTCTTAAGTAGCACGGTGATGCAGGATGAGCTTTGTGGGTAGAGAGTCATAGGTAACTAGTCTTGGCTTAGGCACATGTAATTCTGAGAAAATTACTTAACTGCTAATTTCTCCATCTGTAAAATGGGTATAATAGTAGTTTTCAGGTAGTTATAAGAATGAGGAAGCACAGGGAGATTAACAGTAGCTTAATCAATGATATATTATAATTTTGCTTCCTATAATTTATTCCTTATGCCCTAATCCTGGAAGGACCATGAATTCTACCTACATAAAAATATTAACTCTTAGTTAACTCCAACACAGACCAAAGTTTGGTACCTGAAAAGCAGTCAGATCAAGAGCTGCAAAGCTGTTGAAGAAACGCAAACTCTGAATGGCTACTTGGACGGTGTTCTGGCTGTAACTCTCCTTGGGACTGGCAGTACTGGGGTCCAAGATGGTGCCATGGAACAGGACACAGTAGAGCATGTGCAGAACTCCTGCCAGATCTGTGGCCTGAAGAGCAGCTGTCAGCCCCGTGGGATCCTGGCGATTATTGTCAAATATACTGTATGACCTGCCAAAGAAACATTCAAATCTTTGAGAGGAATCAAGTTAAAGGATGTTAGCATTTTTATAGGTCAAATGGAACAAGACAAGCAGACCGTTAAAAGCAAACCATCTGAGTTGTGTAATGAAGTAACAAGAAACCTTAAGGAACAAATGCAGCTCTGCCTACCAAGTGACTGCAGCTTCCTTTTTCTATCCCTGGGAGAGCAGGCTGCTGCAGCAGTAGCAACAGTCATTACTTAGGATACCACCAGTCTCCCCACACCTTGTGGCCTAGGTGGCCCCTCTTTGCTTTGTGTCTAGGTCTGGGCAAACTGCAGAAACTCTGAGAGAGCTTTGGGCGTTCAGAGGTCAAAAACATAGATCCCTCTGTAGATACATAAAGTGAATCTTGTGAAAGGAGGCAGCTACCAAGAAAGCACGACGACTCAAACGCCTGGCAGTGTGTTAATACACTGCGATACTACTTCTGGAGGCACTATTTCAACATCAAAGAAAATTGGTGGGACAGGCTGTGGGACGAGGGCAAGCAGGCGCTGGGTTATATCAGTACAAATCCTTGTGAAGTTGTATCAGCAATGCAGGCAGGTGAAGGTAGTGGTAAATGAATTCTTAAAATCAACAGTAAAGCAGCAAAGATTTGCTAAATCTACCTCATTCCTGAAATGGGGCTCAACGAGACATCTAGGAGGTGAAAGCAGGCAGCCACAGCAAACACAGCTGTGAAGCATTCGTTCACCTGCAAGACTCCTTTCTGAGGAATCTCTCCGGCCTCACCACTAATATACTTCAGGCATGCCCTTCCTTTTTTGCTGTATCTCAGGAGTACTAAGCCTAAGACTAAGCTGCATATTTTATTTCACTGGCTATTCAGCATGCTTCAAGTATATGACATGTTACACTCTCAGCCAATGGGATGGAAAGGGGTACTTTTGCTAAGATGCTTGAAAAGAAATCCCAACTTTGTCCTCTGCTGGTCTGAATTTGAGAAGAGGAAGTACACCCTTGATCCATCCACGGCACAATCCCTCCGGTCTCTCACTGCAGTTCCAAGCAGGCCAGGAGCCTTTTTTCATGGGACCTGGCTTTTTATCAGGAAGGAAGGTTGTAAGGCCCTGTTCAATGCCTTCCTTTAATTTGGTATGATCTGCACAATACCAAGCAGAAATGCCCATGTTACCTCATGACATAATACTGTTCCTGAGTTTTTAACATTAACACAGGTTTCTCTTTTGTTTGTTAGTTCTTTTGATTGGAACCTGGGCTGGTAGAACATCAAGAGACTGCTTACCACATTATTTTGCACAGAACTACTCAAGAGGCACCATTAATTAAGAATTGAGAGGTGGTGGTTGTCAAGTTTTTAATATCATGTCCACTTTAAAAATTTCCCAATTTAGTTTTCCAAAAGGATAATCTTATTTCATTTTGTAACCACAGTCAACATTTATTCCTTGAATGTATTCTGTTTCTGGTACTGCTAGGAATACAGCCATGTAAGTGACATCTAGGCCTTATTCTCTTGTCAAGAAAGAAGCTCTCTTGGGAAATACTGTCATCTCATTTATGTGGCTAGATCTCCTGAGGACTTTCACCTCATCTCTTTCTTATTAGTTTTTCCCTGCTCCTAGAGAAAGTAATATTCTTGTCATTTACATATGAAGCAACTAAAACCTAGGCAGACCAGTTGAGATGCTTTACCAGATGCTTGGTTGCCCGCAAAGACTGGGGTATCAGTCTTGAGTCTTTCAGAGCAGTGCTTTGTCTAAAGAGCAAAAGAGGTAAGTCCAGAGAAGTCCCATCCAGGTAAGAGGTGATCTTTTACTTTCTCTCTGCCTTCTCTTATGTCAGGTTTCACAAGCAACTGAATACTGTTAAAGTATACCCAGACTGTAGAAAAATGTTCTATCATATAATATTAGAGACATTTCTGACTTACAGAACTCAATAAAAACACTAGTTTAAGGAAGGATATTTATTGGATTACAGAACATCTGAATCTTTACACAAACTTCTGTTACCCAAGGTCAGTTGGCCTTTACTTCCTTCCATTAAAGCTGAAAGAGTTAGAGGTCAGATCCTAACTAGAGACATGAGTAGAGATTAATGTGTCTGAGTTTATTAAACAGGTTCCAAAAAGGGTCCTGTGTTTGTTTAAAACTGACTGCCTTTTAGAACCAATGACAAGTCAGAAGACATTTCTCCCTAAAGCTAATTTCTAATAGGCTTTCACACTCTCAGGGAGGAGTGACACCATTAATAGTAACAACAGCTTTACCGCTCTGTGCCTCAGAGGTGTGGACTTCCTTCTCCCTTATTGCTTGTGCTGCTGTAAATGATTATTAGCATATTATCATGTGGATACTCAGCAATAATAGCTTCACCATTAAATATACTTTATAATATTTAATCTTTCTAAATATTTATTAAGTGAAACAAATTCACCATGTCTTCCAACGAGTGCAAAAAATCCAAATAAAGAAATTAGAATGGCTCCCCTTTTATACCATGACAGATATCTGAGAGATTATAAAATGACATAGAACAGTCTTTTGCAAATATTCTAATGAAATATAAGTGTCAACTAAGTAAAATCAAGTAAGCTTCCAAGAACTCAGATGTGGCAATGGTTCAAAAATGCGTATTCTGTTGCTTCATGGAAAAGAATATTCATCTTAAAGTGAGTCCCCAAAATGTAAGGGGGTTGGGGGTCTCTGTGCTCTTATTGGCTTCCACAAGCTCTAACGGAGACCTGAAGTGACTGCAGAATGTTTACTTTTGATTCAGCCTGAAATACATAGACAAGTTATCTGTATTTCAGGCTACTGACTCCTGTTGGTCTTAACTGTCAGTTGTAATCACCTTAAACCTATATGTTTTTAATAAAAAAATACTACTCATATCAGGCATAAGTCACAAAGTTTTCTTTGAAAAATACATGGAAGATATTAAAAATTAGATCTAAAATTCTGTACATTACACACTGAGATCTTGTTAATTTTACCAGATTTTAAGGCGTTTCTGTTTGAATTCCAGGACTAGAGATCTTAGTAGAATAGTCACTTCTGTTCATTAAAGCTTGATTCGATTAGGAAAATCTGCAACTGTAACTAATATCCTGCGCAGCGCCTGAAAACTATTTTTCCTTACAGGAGAGTACATTTGGACAAAAACTCAGTGATTTGTATGAGCATGCACCAAGGACAATCGATTCCATTTTTGGTATTATAAACTACTTTCTACCACAACATAGTTGGTCTAAAAAAAAAGAAAAGGCAGCTGGGGCCCTTCCAGTCTCTGTAATCCCTCCCACTTTTCTTGGTTTGTTTGCTTTTATCCCCCTTGTCCAAGTTTCCAGCTTGGTAACATTTAATCTTTCAATGCTAGTAGTATTTTATTTTCCCTCCATTTTTATAAGTATATATATATATATATATATATATATATATATATATATATATATCATACACAGTGGTTACACTGAACTTGAGAATTCTGTGCACCTATATATCGTGTCAACAGCTAGTGATCCTTTAGACTGCTTTCCTAGCTTCTTGGATTTTTGGCTTTTCTCATGCCTTTTGTTCTGGAACCCATGGGACATTTTTAAAGAATGTTCCATTTAGCCTCTGAAACTGTACAACTGTATTCCAAAGTCTACATAATGTCTAAAAGGCTGAGATTAAGTCCCTCCCAATGATGAAGGAGAACTTCACTGTATAGGAGAGGTGAATTATTTCTCAATATATTACAGTTTTTGGCTTTTATGTTCTGAGAGAGCACCAGAAAACTTCCCTGAGTCCAGTGGCATCATCATTCATCAATATTTACACTCATAAAGGAATGATGCTCTGTCAGGTGCCTTGTTTAAAAGCCAACAAACCTGTGCTCCAGGAACAGTGAGCATCTGTGATGTAAGATAAAGGAAGAGGCCATCTCCTGCTTTAGAGTAGGGTATAGGCCAATGATGGCAGGTGGGTATACTGATTTCCTACTGCTACTACATTATTATAATCTAGTGATTCAAAACAATAAAATTATCTTACAGTTCTGAAGATCAGATATTGAAGTAGATTTTACTGGGCTAAAACCCAGACACCACAGGCCAGTGTTCTCTCTGCAGGCCAAAGAACAGAATCTGTTTCATTGGCTTTTCAAGCTTCTCAAGTGCATGTGTTCCTGGGCTTATGGCTCTTTACTCCATGTTCAGAACTAGTACCTCTAGCGTTTTCCTGCCTCCCTCTTTTATTTATGAGGGCATCTGTGATTACTTGGGCCTGCCTATATAATCCAAAATAATTTCCTTGTCTCAAGATCCTTAAATTAACAATATCTGCAATGTCATTTTGTTATGCAAGACAAATTTACAGGGTCTGAACCAGAAAGGGGGCATTGTTAGGTGGCATTATTCTACCTGCCACTGTGGGCTTATTCCTCATGGTTTACTCATTCAGCAATTACTTACTGAGAACAAGCTCTCCTCTAGGCTCTGGGATTTAGCAACACAACTTATGCACTCTTCCTTTACGGTTTACATTTTAGGTTAGGAAGATAAATAAATTTGTAAACATATGTCCAGAGTGCTGGAAAGCAGCTGTCCCCAACTTTTTGACACTGGGAACTGGTTTAGTTAAAGAGGGTTCTCCCAAGGTCAATGGGTTGTTGGAAGGTAGCTTTGAAATGAGCAGCAGTAGTGGGAGTAGAGCCAGAAGGGAAGCTCCGCCTCCTGCAAATCAACAGCAGCATCAGAACCTACAGGAGCACGCTAACAAGAGGCGGAGCTTTGCTCGCACCTCTCCTTCTCTTCAGGTGTTCCACTGGCCAGATCTTTCCGAGGTCAGGGACATTACTGGTCTGTAGGGACCCCTGCTGTACAGGAGCCAGGACACAGCCAGGAAATGAAGTAGGGATGTGTGTGATGCTACTTCATGCAGAGTTATTGGGAAAGCCATTTCTAAGGCACTATTAATTCAGAAACCTAAAGAAAACAATGAAGGAAGCCAGGTGGATGTCTGGGGTAAGGCTGCTTCAGGTAGAAGAGCAGTAATTTCCAAGTCTTGGGGCCAGAAGTATGCATGGTATGTTTAAGAAATTTCAGGAAGACCAGAGTGGCTACAGCAGGGTAAGCGATTAAGTAAAAGAGTAAAAGATGAAGCTAGAGAGGCAAGAGGTAAAGGATCAGTTAGGGCTTCAGAAAACATTGTAAGGGCGTTGCAAGGTTTTTACTGAGTGAGATAGGAAGCCACTAGAAAGCTACAGAATTGGGAGATCAATAAGGAGGTTGTTTCAGTCACTTAGGTGAGAAGTTAAAACAGACAAACCAGGATAGTAGCTATGAATGTAGTAAGAAGTGGTTGGACTCTGAAAATATTCAGAAGGTACAGCCAAAAAGATTTACTGATAGACTGCAAATTTGTGTGAGAGAAAGAGGAAGAAAGAAAAGGGAAGATCTTTGCCATTTACAGAAATGGGATGCGAGTGGAGAAGGAAAATCAGTTCAGCCTGGCACTTGCTAAATTACAGAGAGATCTCGATATTTAAGTGAAGATGATGGATCGGTCACTGGGTAGAAAAAGCTTCCCAATTTTTTCTCTCTTCTTTCATACATATATCCCCATGGCCTAGAATATTGTTTAATACAGAGAAGCCATTCAATAAAAACTGAATGAATGAATGAATATTCATGAGTGAATTCTGATGAGTGGCCTGGGCTTGAAAGAGTTGGGATTCACCAATACATTGATGATATTCAAAATTAACTCAGAAACTCATTCTGAGTAGTCTGAAGACTGAGTCGTGGGATATACCAACTTTAGAAGTATGGGAATTGAGAAGTCAGCAAAGAAAATTGAAATATGGAAACTAGTGGAAAAATAGTAACTAGGAAGAAAATTAGGAGAGCATGATATCTTGGAAGCAAAGTGAAGACAGTCTCAAAGAGGAGGTAGTAATAATAAAAACGTTTACCTAAAAGTAGGGCTAAAAATGGGATGAATTACACGGAAATAAGTTTATCAACAGTAAGTGGAAAAAATCTTAGCACATTAACTGTCTACCAGTTCAAAAGAGGAAACACAGAGCATGATGCCAAGAGAATATAATTCACCTTTGATTTTTAAGAGTACAATGTAGAAAACAAGAAAGGCTTAGTTCTGCTCCATGGTATTATTTGACTGCTTTGGAAATAATTGGGTCCAGCACCGGGTGCTACACTAATTAAGAACACCAATGTGTCAGAGTTCCCAAGAAAAGTGATTTGTGTGGTGAAATTATCTGGAAATGTCATTTGAAGAACACATGAAGTAATGGGGAAACTTAGCTCAGAACTTGAGGACATGAAGTCTATCTTTAAACTGAGAGAATATTACGCTTTTTACCTATGATCCCAGCTGATAGACATAATCAGAAAGGAGAGAGTAGCTACACTTAGATTCTGTTCAATTCTGGGACACTGGGCTAGTAATGTAGCTCAGTGATGAAGCACTTACCTAGCAGGTGCAAAGTCCTGGGAAGAGTGATATAATGTGACTAGAACCACAAACAAAATGATTCTGGGATGTTATAAACATATTTAAATCTACTTGGAACATTAGTCTCTCCCTCCTTCCAGTCCCACACCATCTTTTACCTTCTCAACCCTTTCTGATATGTAACGTGATGCGTGTGGATAGTGTTCAATGTAGATCATATTTAGATCCCTATTGAAGAGGTAGGGATGATTTAGTGGACAAGTGAGAACAAGAGAAAAGTGAAAGTGGAGTATATGTGTAAGCATTGTAAGAAAGGCTACTTGGCTCATGAAAAAATATTGGGACAACTAAAAAAATGAGAATAATGGGTACAGAGGCTCAGATACCTGAGAGAATTTCCAAAGTACCAGACTTTCAGTTGAACTTAACTGCTGAAAAGGGAAGCTTTCTAAGAATAGGGATAGATGGTGAATCCAGCTGTCTGGAGTCAACAATATAGAAGAAAGGGCTGGAGAAAGGCAAGACCAATAAAATACCAATGGGAACGGAAAATCAAAGGATAGGCTGGTAAAATAAAATCGGGGCTTTGGTAAAGGTCTGAATGGAGATCCCAGGCAGTGGAAGGGGACAGAGGCAAGAGGCTCAAGAAGTCTTGGGAAAATTAGAGAGAAATGGATGAAAGGGCAGAAAAAGAACCTACAAGATTAGAAGTCAGGCCATTCTGGGTGACTGACAACGGTGTGCTCCTAGATTTTGGAACTGCAGGCTAGATCTGGTGTCCAATAATACTTCTCAGATGGCACATTCCTGATCATTTCTGCTTCAGTTTCCTCATATAGTAAATGCCAAAGAGCCTTGTGCTGCCACATGGGTTTTGGCTAGTTCAACTCACACTTTGAGGCTATCTTACTTTACAATTTGGTAGCTGGGCTGCAGAGGCCCTGCCACAGGCTTACTGTGTTGCCAAGTATGAAGGCATTGCTTCTTCAATTATTCTGTTTCGAGGCTGTAGAATGACACAACGTCTCCTAACAGATCTTTCTTGTTTCCACTTTTGACCCTCTCATCCCTTCACAGAGCAAACAAATGCATTTTACTGTTTATGCTACTCTGTTTAAAGTCCTGCAAATGGCTTCCTATCTTACTTAGAGTTAAAATCAAATATTTAATATATTCCTGTATCTCCTGGCCCTTAGTTTTCTGAATTCATCTCCTACCACTTTCTTGCTTATCACATCCCAGCATCAACTAACCTTGTTTCTGGGGGATACCTACACTGTCATTCATCCCAATTAGAACACAGTTCTCTTGGATCTTTACAAGGTTATCCTCCTCTTAGTTTCAGTATCATGTCTCAGAAGGGCCTTCCCTTCTGAGTCATTCTACTGTATTATCCTGCTATATTTTCCTATGTAATTCATCCCTAATAAAATTATCTTACTTACCGATATATCGTATCCCACCTTTTTAGATTGTAAGCTTCATAAAGCAAGTATTTTATTTACCAAGAGATCTCCCAGTATCTTGACCAGTACCTGGCATGTAAGAGATGTTCAACAAGTAGCAAAGAGAAAATATCTGCCAAAGGAATGGAAGAATAAGAACTGATGGACAGGCATATCAAAGAAATCAGGGCCTTGGATATCTCTTTATATTTTTAGGGTTATAGAGAGACTTTGTTCCCGTGTTATAAGGAGGCCTAGGAAAGGGGATAGCGGCATAGATCCGTGGATTTGTTAGCACTGTCAATGAATAGATCTCCTGAGAGATCTTGTTTTGTTTCTAGTCTGGCCTTAGGTTACTGAAGGTAAACTGCTAGAATATTTAGTCTTCCTCCCTAGTGAAATCTTCTAATTAAAAACATAAACCATATACACATTGCAAGAAAAAAATGAACTGGAAGAAAACAAATATCAGGCATAAAGAGTATGTTCCATCTTATATCCCTCAACTGAATTAGAGAAGACTAGACTGGATTCTGGAAGAAGTAAGTCGAAGATGACTAAGGCATTACCCATTACCATCTAGTCAGATGTTAGCACTGTGAGCTAAATGGCAGAAGGTATATACTCCCTATTTTGGCTAATGAAAGCTAATGAATTCAGAATTTGACATATTAAATAAAAGTTCCTAGTAGAAAGTGCTACTAGAATTTTCAAAGGAAGTGTCTGTCAGTCCTGTGTAATGAATATAATTTGTGTCTTAACCTTACTTTGCCTGATTTGCTTTACTTTTTCCTATTTTCTTTGTTGTAACTTTCTATTATTTTTTCAAACGAAAAATACATATTTCTGTAAGCTATCTCAAACCTTTTTGGAACAAGGTGGGGCATAATATATACAAGGGATGATCAAGATATTACATTTAAAAATTTATTACAGTATAAGACACATTGTCACAGATCCTCAAAATACTCCCCTTGCTGCAAACACACCCCTCACTTCTGCCACTTCCTGAAGCGTTCTGAGCGTCTGTGAGTGGGTTAAAATTACACTGAGTACAGCTGTGAAGGGCCATCCAACAGAAAGGCAGGACTGTAAAAATCCTATGACGTAGTCACATCCACCTTATTCACTGGACCTGGCCCTGTGTGACTTCTGGCTCTTCCCCAAAGTCAAATGACCATGAGAGATAAATGTTTTGAATTGATTCAGGATACTGTGGCAGCTACAAGTAAAGATACAGAAAAGGACTTGCAGAGCTGCTGCAGAAAGTGGTAAGAATGATGGGAAAATGTGTTTGAAGCAAGGGCAAAGGTTTTGAGAGGGATTAATAGCAATGTGTTTTTTACTGCAGTGATTTTCTTACTTAAACATATACTATAGTTTTCAACTATATCTCCCTCCCTCAATCCCTTTCTTTCTCCTTAGGCAAGAAGTTGGTGAGATAAATGTGTCAGTCCCCATTTGCCCTGCCTTATCCTGCTTCATGAAAGAATTATCAGTTTGCTTTGAAATAAGAGAAAATGAACTTTTAGAAGCTAAAGAATTTGCGACAAGTCAGAGAACTTGAAGAGAAAGAAACAGACACGTTTCTGATGCCCTATGTAATAACTGGTTAACAACTGGCTTTTCATCAATGGGATCAAATACCTGATATATACAACTTAAAGGGGGATGCGTTTATTATTTTTGTTTGTGGTTTCAGAAGGTTCAGGTCATAATTTGATGGCTCCCAAGCAGAAATATCACGGCAGAAGGGCTTGACAGGAAAAAGCTGCTCAGAGCACGGGGAAATGCACTATCAAGAGACACCCTCCAAAGGCACCCTCTCCTCAAACCAGAGACTCATCTCCAGCCAGGCCTCACTTAACATTCAGCTACGTTAAACTCAGCTACAGTATTCCCATCATCCATAAACCCTTCCAGAAGTTGCTTAATAGAGTGAAGTTGACTGCTAAATTTACCATGCTCCTCAATATAACACTACCCAAGGGTTTTCCTCTTAGGGGCATCCCTCTCAAAGTTCTTGAGTCAGTGGGGGTCTGACTGCAAGTGTAATCCTAGACATAGGTGCCTGGCAAACCTGTACATCTATCAAGGTCTTCCTTTATCATCCCTATCTGCCAAGCTAGTGGGGACTGCTCCAAAACTCTAGCTCTGTGTGTTGGAGCTAAGCAACTTTGCCTTTCTCTGCCTCGTACTTGTAAATCAAGTACAGTTTTACCTAAGCTGGGATGGATCTTTCAGAAGTCTTTATGTTGTACTTGTTCAGTTGTGAGTCTAGAAGCTCTTGCTTCTGTATTCTTCTTACTTCCCGAGCTGAAGGATATGGACAGTCACTCCTTCTTATCACTCTAGAGGTTGTTAAGGCTGTGTGGACAGTGCCAAGAGGACTGCTGAAGCTCTGGGGGAGATAACGCACATAAGACACTTCGCAGAGCATAGTAAGTGGTCAACAAATGTTACTTCTTTCCGTTCCACTGCTTAGTCCTATGACATTCACTTCACTGCCCATCTTGCAAAGCCAGTGAGTCTTTTGTCCAAGCCTTCCAACAACAAAAGATTTAGGAGTTAACAGACAGGATACCAAAAGATAAAATGATAGTCTCAAAAAAGACACCGTGGAGAGAATAGAAGGCAGCTGAGAATAGGATATTGGGAATTCATTTGTCTTTGAGGTAGGTTGGACTGTATTGGGCTATATTTTTCAAACATAACCATAAAAATATTTCCGGTCCCCCAAGCCTCTTTGGGACCTTCATATTCTCCACCAGGGGGCTAAGTCTATTTCTCCTATCATGGCAAGTGAGTAGGACTTTATAAATGACCTGGAAGATAAAGTTCAGTGGAAAGAGATGCTGTGTGAATCCTAAGGCTGGATCATAAAAGATGATGGTGTTTTCATCCTGCAGACTTACTGCCAGGAGGCCTGTTCTCATAATTCAGCCCTATGAGATAAAAGAGACCGAAGTGTACTCTTTGGGGATCCCACATGGAAAAGCCCTACCTGACAGCTGACACTGACCATATCAATGGGAGTATGATATGGAGCCGACAGGAGCTTGCGGAGCACTTGACATGATTCCAAACTGTAGCCTTCAAGTCTTCGGAGGCCCCCACCCACTAGGATGGAGATATCCCATCCTTTCTGCACCTTGACAGCTATCTTGACACATAGAATCTGTGAGATTAGTAGCTGGTTGCTTTATTCTCTAAAATTTTGGAGCAATCTGTCACAGGCCAATTAGAACAAAAAGAAGAAAAGCATAGGAAAATGTGAGGCAGAGAGACCAGGGCAGTTTGGGGAAAGAGGTTTGTTTAGTCTAAATATCAACATGGTACAAGCAGCAATAGATGTAAAAGCAGTAGTAGAGTTCAGTTTGCAACAAGCAAAGTTATTTTAAGCATCAAAAATCCATCAGTGGCAAAACAGGTCTGTCAGTGAGTATATTAAAAAAAAATCTGGAAGAATTACTGAAATGATTCTAACCATATGAAAGACTGGATAGGCAACTTTAAGGTTCCTTTCAAGCAAAAGAGTGTGGAAGCAGATATCTGAGGCCTGAGGAGAAATTAACAGGGATGATGGGGTCTGCAGACTGATGTCAGAGATTAGTGACACCATATATATAAAGAGAAATTGAGAAGGTTTTCCAAACCATTTTTCTTTTTAACCCTTTCATTTTTTGTCCAGGCAACTGTAAATGGCTCTTTCTACTTTCTACCTCCTAATATATTCTTCACATGATGCCTCATTAATGCTTCCCAAATGTATTTTCTAACAGGTTACTTTCCTGCTTACTGGTCTGCAATGACACTACTGCCACCACCACGTCTCGGCAGATCATTTTATATAGTTTACAAAGTCTTTATATACTTATCACCTCATCTGAACCTAATAATGATCTGAGAGGTATTAATTTTTTCAGTAATTTTATTATGGTAAAAAATTCACATAACATAAAATTTAACTTTTATTTTTATAAATACATGAATTCCAAATTCTGTAACACACTAGAACCATGGAGTTTGGGGAATCAGTGAGCATCTATGCCCACCCCATTTTCAGAGGTTCTCCACCCCCTTTCCTATCATTGCCTGAGAAGTATTAAAAATCTCTGTATACATCTCAAAGTTCAGCTAACGTACTTTATTTATTCTTCAGATTTCTCTTCTTTGATATCTCTGCTTATGCTATGTTCCTGGATGCCTCTTTTTCAATTCTAAATGGTACAATCCTTCCCAGTCTCCAAGGTCCAGGTTAAACTTTAGCTGTTCTAGAATATAACCAATCCTTATAAACAATCAAGAACAATCCCTCCCCTCTCTGGACTCTGCTAATGATGGTGATGATAGCAGTTAGCTCTAACATCGATTAAGCATCTACATGTGTTTGGCAGCATGTGAAGTGGCTTTTATGTGTTCCATTCAATCTTCTTTATCACTCTCTGCCTTGTACCATGGATATCTGTATATGCCTCTTCTTTTTCCTACGAACTGTGCAATGTCCTTGAGGATACAATCCATGCCTGAGTCATTTCTGCTTTCTCCCAAGCCTAGCACAGGGCCTGGCACAGAGTTAAGTGCTACATAAATATTTGTTCAATGAACAAATGAATAGTCAGGCAGGCAGAATGAAAGTTTACCTTTGCCTGAACAAATGGTTTACTAGAAGCATCTTTAAACACTTGAGAAGTATTCATTTATAGCCACATAATTACAGGGCTAAATTATAAGTCACTCTTATCTTTTTATGACACAGGTTTCCAAACTTTGGCTAGAATATATTTTGTTGGTGTAATTTATTGATGTGAAAATGAAATCCACAAATTCAAACAACAAAAAATATCCTTTTGTGGGAAAAATTCTACAATTTAGAAGTCTTCTCCAAATCAATCAGAATTAACAAGCTTCTCTCCCCAGGGTAGTCATAAAGATTATAAGTTCTTTTATTGTGGGTCCACTGCCTCATGGCCCTCTTGCTATTGTGCCTAGCATAGTCATGAACATAATAAATGACTACTAATTAAATAAGAAGCCTATATATTGGTCACAATGTACAATTGCTCATTACTATTCTGATCCTATTAGTTCTGCTAAGGAGTCAACACCTTTTGGGGGATTATAAACCTTGGATAGTGAAAAAGTATGTTGCTGCCCTGAGATTTGAAAACTGTCCATTTATACTTCTTGTAGGACCAAGAATGGAAAACTGACAAAAGTAAAGAAACAAGCATTTCTGAAAGCCTTAGTTCAGACTTTTTTTTTTTTTAAAGTGATTAAGAATTGTAGTTTCTGAGCAATTGTCATATTAAAATTCTGGAGCAATCCTAAAACAAAATCAACCCTTTCATCAGCAGATCACAATTTCATTTTTTACTTAACAACAACAAAGATAAGATCACTATTCCAAACCAACGCTGGAACAGAAGTCATGGCTACTGCTTTTCTCCCCCACATTGAAGCAAAGATTAACAGCACAAATTCTGACACCCAAGTTGTCTTTCAGAACACCTAGGTAAAAATTAGAAGATTAAGAGCACAATAGGTGGGTAGTGCAAGGCAGACCTGCTGTAATCACCATCACAAAGGCCTGGCCACCAGGGCAGACTGCAAAGTGTTTACTCAAAGCTGGTGCTATCAATTAGTCTGCTTAATTATTTCAGGCTCTGCCAGCTCAAGAAGCAACTTTTGAAGGCCCTTCTGGCTCCTCTTTGTTTCCGCCCCCCCGCCCCCCCCTGCTGGCCACAAAGGACTTTGAGGACAAGACTTCATCGGCTCTCTGGCTCTGCCTGGTTTCTGGTAGCCAAAACAGGCATTATGTGAATTGTTCCAATAATGCAGAAACTTCATAACCTTTCTTCTTAGGCATAGCTGTGACAGAGTGTAAAAGCTCTAATGCATACACCAAAATGCTTGGACAAGCCACGGTACAGTGTAGAAATATAATTTCCATGAAGAAGTGAGAATCAGTACAAAACAATAAATATCAGAGATACACAAATCTGAAGTGATGGAAAAAAAACCTCCCTGTATTCTTATGCTGTGACTAGTGTTTATGAAATGCTGGGAGAATGAAGGATGAAAGAAAGAACAATTAGGGGTAATTTTTCTCACCTCCTTCAGGGCAGCAGTTTACAATGATAAGGCTAGAATTTCCTAGGTAAATTAAGTGAGGAAACCATCTGGACTTTTTTTTTCCTAAAAATAATCCGCTTTTGTAATAAGTTCTATTAATAGGAGTTTATTAAGCAGTTGGGGTTTAAGAAAGAAATTATACTGGGGAAGATGAATTAAGAATTCTTTAAAATCAACAACAGTAAATCATTGATTTACTTTTGAATTTAGTTATGCATGTACACAGAAACAATTGTATTATATATATTCAAATATACATATATGAACTTTGGCCTATTTGGATAATCTTTTAGCATTTCTTATCTCTTCTGTGGAAAAACTGATTATCTTCCCAAATTCAGAGACAATATCAGGGACCTGGGATACTCTAAATCCCTCCCACCTTCCAGCCCTAGGCTATCTCCCCTACATTTACTCTAACTCCCATTAATGTATTTGTTCTATGTCCACTGACCCCACAAGCTCTGAGCATTTCTCACTTGGATTTTACAAGAGCCCTTTCCCTAATTCTTCTCCTCTAGGCCACTTCAGTTATCTCTATACTGATTCTTTTATAAGTACTCATTCTATAATGGAAATTTGATCCTTCTTAAACAACTTCAATGGCCTTCCACAGCTCTAATGTAGCTCTTAGTACTTGGAGCCTTCCAAGCACTAACACTCATGGAGCTCATTTAAGACCTCATCTCCTGCAATTCTCCAGTCATAGCTAGATCAAACTGATCACACAAAATCTTAGGGACCCACCTCTTTTAGTGTGGACTGCCCTAAAGCAGATCCTGAAACAAAAATAAGGATGCAAGTAGTAGATTATTTGTGGGGAAGGAGGAAATGGAGAAAAACTAATCAAGGGTGGATAAATGAAGAGGTTACTGTGGGGCCCCTCAGGGCCATTGTGCCTGAATTGTCTCAATGTGGGCTGGCACTCTGGTCAACAGTTCCTGGACCAGAGAACATCCTCGGAAAGAGAAATAATATAAAGCTGTTGGCAGATGACCACCAGATTGGCCAGAGGCGACAAAAGCATTTGCTACACCATAAAAAGCACTTATTCTCAATTGCAGTTTTCCCTCCATTTGGACTAGATCCTTTAAGAATCAGCCTATCTAAATCTTTTTTTGACCTCCTCTCAATTGCTTTCTTTCTTTTATGTATATTTCCTTCTGCTGTAGCTGTTGTGCTAAAACTAACAGTTTATAAGTCTGACTCCACAATAGTATCTGGACTCCCTGAGAACAGTATAGTTAATACCTAGTTAGGTCTGGCACAGTGCAGATGCTCAGCGAATGTCCCTGGGAAAAGAGCATGGCTGCTTATTAAAGAAGACGATCCTGTTTTTTACTTATTTAACTGAAAAAATCTTCAAGGAAATACAACATATTCTCCCATATTCTGAACAATATAAAGTCAGGTGAATAGGCAGGAACACCAACTTAGGAATATTGGTCCTAACTCAAGTCAATTTTGCTCAGTAACTTCCCTTATGATAATGAGAGACTACAGATAGTTTCAAATTTCTCTCAAGTCATACAAGACTTCAAATGACTGGATCTGTGGGTGTGTGTGAAAACTGAAACTCACAAACTACAACAATCACATAAGAAAATGCTTATGTCTGGGATATTCATCTAATTTAGGAAAGGGCAGGTGATAAGACTTGAGATGCTGGCAGATTTATAATGCTGTGTATACTAAAAGAGCCAGAGTTAGAGTTTCTTGTATGAGGATATCACCAGGGAAAGGAACTTCTTGGCTCCCTGACCTATCCTCAATTGTACTTTTCCATCCACTTGGACTGGATCCTTTAAGAATCAGCCTACTTAATCCTTTTTTTGATCTCCTCTTGAGTGCTTTCTTTCTTTTTCTTCATTTATTTTTGTCTTCTAGAAATGTGAGTGGTGGTGAGGAACTGGTTGAAAGTAAGGAAGAATAAATAGGTGGGTTTAGGATTCCAAAGGATAATGGATTAAAAAATGTTGAGGATATATGTTCATTTTAGAGAACAAATTCTCATAAAATACTCTATATTCAGTCACTGGTACTCTGTAAGTGAACATAGATGAATCCTTTTCTTTAAGAAGCTATATTTTTAAAGTTTCAAATAAATTTTTGTCTTGCAAAACCCCTAAAAGTATATAACACGATGAAATACATAACCCAAATAAGTGCTAATTAGAAATGTGAGAAAATTATACTTAACATCTTCACTGTTCTTGAGTAATATGTAAGTTGCTGTCAGAAATACCTGAGTCACTTATTGTAAATCACTCTTATTTGTTGGAGACAGGAGAGAAAAGAATATCTAGGAGGTTTCTCCTGTCCTTTCTAGAGGACTATGGTTTTCAAGAACATTCCACAGGATAGGGTTGAGTGGAGTCATCAGTCAGGTTAGTTCAGTCAGATCAGTTCCCTGATCTCTGGTTTTAACCAGGCCCATGATTTAAACATAATTTTATAGATCTACTATTTTTGGATAGCTCTCTTCCTTCATTCACAGAAGTACTTTGAAAGAAGAAACACAAAGGAAAATAAGTGCATGTAGGAGACTGTAACCGAAAGCTGGTGGATGATGAGTAAGTGTGGTTGTGTTGTGTGGTAGTGTGGACCTGGTTTGATTTGGTCTAGGCTTTATCAGTGACCCTTTATACTCAAGGAGAATAAAACACTTGATTCTTTCGGATTTCAGTGTAAAAGGGACTGGATAATCTCTTCGAATTGTGATAGTCAAGTTTATGATATGAACAAGAAGACTACGGTGGAAATATGTGGCCTTAAAAAAAAGAATCACAGTTCATATCTCAGCGTAAAAACCAATGACAAAGACAAGACAAAAAGGAAAGAGGACCAAAAGACTACTTGCATCCCTATACAATGATCCAAACATGGGTAAAATTTAAGACATGTCCCAAAAGTTGAATCTTACCTTCTAGTGACAGCAAAGCACAGCATGCACATTCCATGTAAGAGTCCTGTGGCATGCTGCAGAAATGTAGCCATCTTGGAATTCTCATCCACAGGGCCTTGCACGGAGAGAAAGCAGCTGCACAGTTTGTCAACCAGACCCATGTTTATCACATAGCTAGATGTAGGGGAGAGATGCATGTTATCAATCTGCATAGGCTGGCAACAACTTCACCTTCTAAGATAAATCCTACTACACACAGGTGTAGACTTCTCAAACAAGCAAATGCAGCACAGATGTGTAAAGTATCTCACATACAAATTTTCTAAGATTTAGTCTTGAATAATCACTATGTCTGTAATTTTTTCTCTCTTCTCCCTTTTATTTTGTTATCTTTCAATAAAAAGAAATGAAAATGATCATTTTATCATTCTTCCTACGCTGATAGTGAAAACATGTACAATTACCTGTACATTCTTAAAATTAGTGTTTTTTAAACAAATAGGGAACCAAATTAATCAGAATACATGAATTTATAGATGATAGGAAGACGATACCCAGACACTTTTTTATAACTTAAACTTTTAACACCAACTGTAAGTTCTCTATTTTTAAAAACCCTATCACCATTAAGAACAAACACAACAAAGAATCTAACTGCTTTATGTTATGACATCTTGAAGGTTGACAACATTTAAGAAGTCACTTTTATCTTTTTAGCCCAATAAACAGTTTTCTACAGCTGTCTATTAAATTCAACTGAAAAATAATCGTTTTTATTAGTCCACAGGGCAGCAGTCATTGAAAAGAATATTTCAAAACTGTAATGGCTTTATAAAGTCTTAGCTAAGAGATTTTATACAGGTTCCATGCTTCTGCATTTACATGTATAAAAAGGGAACAACTGAAATACGACAATTCTGAACCCCAACATGTTAACTTTCAGCAACTGTACAAATGAATCAATATTTTTGCTTGGAAATCCATTATACTCCCTGTCACCTTTTATCAAGCTTTTTTTTCTTTTTTTTTTCTGCAAAAGGAAGAATAGGATGAATAAAACACGTTTGTAGCCCCCTCCAAGTTTACTACCTAGAAAGCTACAAAATAATGACTTCTTTCGCCTTTTACATTATTAAATTTACCTGCCTGGGCTACTAAGCATTTCTACAGTTTTAAAATTGGGATGTATAAAATTATGACCACCAGTCTCATTGTCATATAATGAAGAAAACTGATTCAGGTTATTAAAATCTAATTTAGTAGAATTAGACTTTCAAAAATTGACTCTTAAACTGTACAGAAAATTTCCATTTAGAAAGTGTTTTATGTTAACCCTTCCAATGAATTATCCCCAAAATATGAAGGAACAGACTGTGAGAGCCTTGGTTTTTGTCTGTCCAGCACACTTTCCCGCTTTCCTCTCCTATTCCATGTGGTCCAAAAGCAGCTGAAAGCAAAAGTGTGCATGTGGTTCTTTCAGGATGAGTCGTGGCCTGAAATGGACCACTCAAATGTCTTCTGTGGGGTTAATGCATGACCACAGCAAGCATTTCTTTCCACTAAGATACCTAAACTGAAAAAATTCTAGGGGTTGCTAGTAGCCAGCTTATTTGTTACATATATAACACGTGCTAATAAAATGAAGGCAAGTACACACAGCAGAACTGACAAAGACACAAAGCATACTGCTACCTTTCGTGTTGAGGTGCAAATGTTTTCCCACTACACTGTCACAAACAGGTGTCAAATTCAGGAAACTTAAAGTGGGAAAAGTACTATTAAATAATCTATAGTCAATAGTACTATTAAATAATCTATAGTCAATATTGCTATTTCATTGATTGTTGCAGCTATGCCCTTCATAGATTTCTTTTTCCTTGTTGTGATCCATCAAGGATAAGAGTAGATTTACCTGCTAGATCTCTTCAGTCTTCTTTAAACAGTCTTTCATGATATTGATTTTTGAGGAATATCGAGCAGTTTTGTAAAAGGTTCCAAGTTTGAGTCCATGTGGTTTTTCCTCACAATTAGATTAAGGTTTTATACTCTTTTTCTGTTTTTTTTTTTAATTTCAGGTGAGAGAAATTTGTGCTTCATCAAAAGCACAAATAATACAATTTGATTTATATAATTTTTAAGTTAAATTTAAATTAATTTAAAATTTAGAATCTTAAATTGTTAATTACACACAAAGTTGTACATACTTAGGAGGTACTATGTAATGTTTTGATGTATGTATGCATTGTATGAGCCTCAGAACAAGGTAAGCATATTTCTTTTCAAATATTTAATTACCTTCTTATGGTGAAAATATTCAAAATCCCTTCCTCTTGGATTTTTGAAATATATAACACATTATCATCATTATCCATAGTGACCCTATTGTGCAACAGAACACCAGAACTTATTTATCTATGCAACTATTACTTGGTACCAACTGATGAGCCTTTCCCTAGCTTCCTGTCATGTGAATATTTTTCCTGTGGAAACATGAACACCTACATCTGTTAATCCCAGATAGGGTACAGCAGATGGGCCAAATTAGTGATTATACCAATGTCCAATCTGGTGAACCCACGAGTTTCTTGGGGTTACTTCCAGGAGTTGGGTGAGATATTACCCAGAGAAGTGCAGATGAAGAGTCACCTAAAGAAGCACAGGTAAAAGGTCTCTTACAAGCCTCAGAGTGGCTTCAAAAGCAACTGCATTACTGTGAAGCCCATTCCAGCATGGGTGATGCCGTATGGTAACTGAAAGCTGCCTCCTGGAACCTGTTGCCTTGTCAGCCACTCCCAGTCTCGGAAAATAACTTTCTGGGCAGTGGCGTTCTTCAAGACTTACTTTTTTCCTTACTTTGATTTTCTCTTGCTTGCTCTCAGAATTTTTTGAGGCAGCTGCAGCGATTCTTTCTGCCTGTACCGGGAGGGATTTCTCATCAGGTGGCTGCAATTCTTTCTCCCTGTGGCTTTGTCCTTGCTGTGTGGTGGACATCCTGGCTGGCACTCTGGATGCTAATAGCAAGACTGTTATGTCCACTAAAGCTACTGCTGCACTGATGATAACTCCTTCTGTGTAGCTGACATTCCCTCACAATTGACTCATAATGTGGTGAGGAATGCTGTCCTGTGACCTTAGGGACCTTAAATCTCCCAGGCACTGACTCTGTAGAACAAGCCTGAGGGTGAGCTGCACCTGTGGATTGTAATCCCAGGTGTGAGCAGGACTTCCATCCCTAAAGGCTCCCCCTGGACACTTCCATTATGTGCACCTGAGATTCTCTGAATCTCAAGAGCCCCTTCTTGCTCCAGGAAGGAATGTCCCCATTATGTGGCAATAAATAAAGCTGATAAAACTAGATAATTTTACAATAATACACGGGAAGACTTGCCATACAACCCTCCCCTTTCTTGCCCACTGTTATGATTTGGATCTGGAGTGTCTCAAAAGCCTCATGATTTGGATGTTGTGAATTACCCATGTGCTGTTAAGAAGTGGGTACTGGCTGCAGGGGGCAAAACACTGGAGGCTTGACCCAGAAGGAGTGGATACTGGAACTAGCCCTGGAGGGCAGCTCCACCTTTCCTTCCACACCTAGGTTTGTCTGCTGTGCCATGAGCAGCTTTTCTCTGGCTACGGCTCTTCCACGTGTTTCCACTGTTGCCAGCCACCCATGCACAGAATGTGATCTTCTGAATCTGTAACCTAATCTAAAATAAATCTTTTCTCCCTTAAATTGTGGATGTCAGATATTTGGTCCCAATAACAAATAAGTAACTAAGACAGAAATCTGTATCAGAAGTGGGGTCATTGCATCTTGACTTTGCTTGATCAAGAGGTTCAGAAGATTTGGAACTGGTTTGCAGGAGAAGTTTGAAAAGTTTTAAAGATGCTGGCTTTCCTTTTTCACTGCTGGGACAGAATACCCAACACCTACAACTTTAAGAAGGAAAAGATTTATTTCGGCCCACAATTTCATAAGGTCACAATCCATTCATGAGTAGGTAGCTGGAAATGGTAGAATCACACGGTGAGGGCACAGCTGGACAGAGTTCCTCACAGCATGGCACAGCCAAGCCAACTTAGGGATGAAGGGCAGAGCCAGCACATCCCCCTTCAGGTCAAGCCTCCCCACCTCCCAATGGAACTTGATTCATAGGAACAAGAGGATTTTGGATGACACTCCTAGTTCCAAACCACAGCACATTCCCAAGCTTATAGCAGTATGACTCACAATATTTAAATCTTGGAAGCAAGTGATATGTCTGTCCTTCAACAGATGAATAAATAAAGAAAATGCAGCACATATACACAATGAAGTACTACTCTGTCCTAAAGAAAGCTAATTTGAGTTCCTTTTTGGAAAATAGACACACCTTGAGATCATCATGCTGAGTGAAGTGAACCAGACACAGAAGGCTAAAGACTGCATGATTTAGCTAATGTGAGAAAACTAAACTTAAAAAAAGAGCAAAATTAAAGAGTGATGAAAGAAAATAATAAAATTTTGTGGAAGGAAAAAGGAGGTGTGGGGAGGAGAAGAGAGGGTGGGAAGGAGAAATGGAAATTAAAAATGACCAAAATGCAGAATGTGTATATAACAGTTCCTCAAGCTGAATGTAATCATTATGTATCACAAGCTCAAACTATAAAAAGAATAATTTTGGAGGAAAAGGAAAAGTGAGATTGAATAGTCCTTGTATATTCTCCAACTTCAAGGAAAAATATCAGAGTCATTACTAATGTATTAGCTCAAGGTTTCTCCCCAGGTTTTCCTAATTTCCTGTGTTTTTAAAATATAATGAATGGCTTGAATCTTGCAAAATGCTTTTGCTGCATCTACTGCAATAATCACCTAGTATCTTTTTTTTTGTCTTTATCAGAAAATAATTTTCCATGGGTCCGAAGTTTCTGCATGTCATTACAGGAAGATAAATTGACAGCTTTTGTTCTAGAGTATCTTTTCCAAGACGTTTGAGCAGGGACAGACCTCACAAGTTAGAGATGCTATCTTCCTTTACAGCAAAGGCAGGTGGGTCTGCTGCGTAGCATAATAAAGACAATGTCTCTCTGCAGGCGAAGGATGAGCAGGAGTATTTTCAGACTATTACAAAATACTGGGATTTCCTAAATTTCTGGAGTTTCTATGGCTAACCTACTGCATGGATGAAATCCATCTATCACTTTTGTTGTTCTTGGGAACTTACGGGTGAGAAAAACTCAGACTGGATTATAGTCTATGAGTAATAAAGATCTTTATCTCTGTCCCAGGAATCTTCTGTCTTTTGCTGTCATACATGAAAACCAGCAGGCTGACTTGTCACATTGTAAGAAGGGTAAAATATCTGAACTTTTACAGTTCTTGGCAAGCAGTTAATATGGAAATTGCTAAATGTTAAAAACTAACCTTGTACTCCTAGAATAAATGTCACTTGGTCTCAAAGTAGTATTCTCTAATGTATTGCTGAGTTAACTGCTAATATTTTGGTAAGGACTGACCACTACATTTATGTCCATAGAGATATTTATGTGTAATATTTTGGAATATTTTTGTTAGATTTTGATGCTAATGTGATATTGTCATAAAAAAAGTGGTACGTATTCCTTCCTCCTCTTTGAAAGAGCCTGTATGTAATTGGTATTACCTTACTTTTCCCCTAAATGTTATGGAGAATTTGTTTATAAGTAAAGTCAGCTGTACCTGAAGTTTTCTTCATGAGAAAATATTTTTAAAATGGATTTCTATTTTGGTGAAAAAATGTCAATTCACAGATTCAAGAAGCTCAAGCAGAATAAACACCAAGAGAACTATTGAAATGAGAAACTACTGTCAAACTACATGAGAAAACCATAAAGAATACATCTTGAAAGCAGCAGAGAAAAAAAGATACATAACCTACAGGCGGAAAAACTGTATGAATGAAAGCTAATTTCTCATGAGAAACAACAGGCTACAGCACAAGAGTGGCAGAAAATACCTATAAACGCAGCATCCAGAAAAATGCCGCCATACACACGTGTAGTCCTCACATTCAGAGCAGTGGATGCATGAGGATCACAAGTTTGAGCCTAGACTGGGCAACTTAGTGAGATTCTATCGCAAAATTTAAAAAGAGCCTTGAGTTCAATCTCTGGTATCCTGAAACCAACCAACAAATGAAGAAATGGAATATCAACTTTAAAGAAACCTATTAAGGATGGGATAAATTAGGCCGTTCAAGGAGTAAACATAAGAAACTCGCTGTAGTATATTAACAAATTAGACTCTAAAACAAGGAGTATTTAACACCAAGAGAAACAATAACAAAAGTGCACTTTATTTAAAAGATGTAACAGTCCTAAGGCATATCTAATTATAGAGATTCAAAATGAATGAGGCAAATCTAATTAGATGGATATGAATCTATAAGCACACCTGGAGTTTTTTAGCACTCTTCTTTTAGTAATTATTAGAACCAGAAAATGTAGTAACACAGAATCATGTTGTCCAATATAGTAGCCATTAGCTATATTTGTTTAAATGTTAAATTAATAGATTTAGACGGCAAAAGTGAACTGGTGGCCACCTCTGTATATTTTTCTATTTGCAAAGAATGGCTATGAAGCCATTTGGTTTAGTCAATGAAGTATTTCGGAGGTTCAAAGAAATAAATTGGGACATCTGTTTTGGAGGGCACATACCTAGCTACGGTGTGTCCAAACTGTGACCTGCTGCGTTTTGCTCTTATTTGAGTCTTGGGTCACGCACAAAATATACACATAACATAGTTAACATACATAAGTAACAGAATTTCTGTTAAAATTTTTTCATTGCAACTATAAAAAATAGAATCAATAGCAAAAATATTTATGGAGGCCACAGGTTAAACACACCTAATCTGGCTGACCTGGAGCTAAAATCTTTGGTAGTTGGAGCTTGCTGACTAATGTAGGGAGCTACTGACCTTGACAATTTCACTGGTTCAGGACAACTCTTGGTATTTTCCTCCCAGAGAAGGAGAGACTGATCTCAGGCCCTTGTGTATACCAGAGAGGCCCTTTCCCCCTTAACTACAGCTCTAGCCCTTTTCATTTTATTATTTTTTTTAATTTTGAGAAGGATCTTGCTAAATTGCCCAAGCAATAAGCATGAAGGTCTGCTGCATTGCAGGGAGACCCCAGACAGAACACTGGAACAGAATGGCATTCATTAGGAGAGAGGAAGGGCTAAGTTCCACAACGACCAAAGGGACGCAGTGAAATTGAATGGGATCAGGCAACAGAGAATAAAAGCAGGGAGGGTGAAAGTCAAGTGCTGTAAGATAAATGGCTGTGGACCCAAAGGTCCTGGTGCTCTTCTGCAATAAATATGCTTGGGGAAAGAGGGCAAGCAGATGGAAGGGATAAGTGAACACAGTAATCAAGGGTAAGGAAGGTACTGAATGAAACAACCGTTCCCAACAAGGTACTGTAAGAAGCCAGAGGAAATTTATGAACTGTGAAAGAAGCAAATGCAGAGGAGGGTATTCTCTTTCTCCTATTAACCTACAATAAGCTTCAGAGAGCAACAAATTGTATGGATTTGAAGAGCCAGAGATCAGTGCAGACCACAGCAGAGTTGTTGACTGGTGGAACAGGTAACTGATTAACACCAGATGGAATCCTGCTGGGAAATTAAATGTCCTACCTGATTCAATATTCACGAGGGAAAAAGAGTTCAGATGCCAAAGTAGGAGTAAATTTCCCTGGAGAAAAAAAGACCCCGAAAGGAAGGAGGGCTGACCTTGAACAGGTGTCAGAAATAGACATGCCTGTGTAGTACACAAAATACAGATGCTGGAGCCCAGACAGATATGAGTTCCAGTCTCAACTTGCCTACTTACTTTTAAACTTATTTATTATAGAACCTTCGCCAAAACACTTAACCATTCTGAGCAATTTCCTCATTTATAAAGTCCTGATTAGAAATTCTATACTTGACAGTGCTACAAAGACTCTGCCATAATACCTTACATGGAACAGATGTGCCATGAACGGTAGCTACTGCTTCTGATTTAAGTGTGAATCGATAAAAGGTTAAATATTGCAAAATTTCTCAAATATGAGAAAACCAAACCACAAAAAAGTAAAAAAAAAAAAAAGGGGGGGGCATGGAAGAAAGTAAAAAGAGAGACTTTGAGAAAAGGGCAGGAGATATGGAAGGGACGAGGGGATGGGAAGAGGAAAGAAGTAAAACTGAAAAAGATGTGATATGTGAATACACCGACTTCTCAAGTGCTTGTTATTATGTATCACAAATACATGTTAATAAGGAATAAGAAAAATCTAAGCCAAACTGATAACTGCAGGTTAATTGTGGAAGAATTAACAGATACTCCTTGAGCTGGAAAGAGTTAACTATCAAGAAAGTTGTAAGAGCTCCAACACTACATACATATCCCAGTATCACATTATTTAAATACTGAGAATGGCAGTTGAGCTGGATGTTGCTTTTCATTAAGAGGACTTTCCTTCTCAACAAAATGGTGTTTTCTTTATCAGGAGTTTGTGTGCAGTGTTGAAAAAACCATTACAATTGTGTGGGCCTTAAACATTTAAATTATTTTAATATAATTTTTGAAAGAAAGAATAAAGTTTTAAGATATCTAGAAATTTTACCTGATAAGGTCCTGAACTCGACTGTTAAAAGCATCACTTTGTGAGGGTTTGTTTTTCATTTCCTGTGTTGATATTTTTGGTGTTACTGGCCGGCTGTTTCCATCTGGTCGATTGGCAATTAGGCAGTCAAAAACCACAGCAATGACTTTGAGAAGTCCAGTTGTCAAGCCTTCAAAAACTTGTTTATTTGTATTTCTTCCCAAAATAGCACTATTTTCATCTGGAACGTAAACCTAGAAGAAAAAAGAACAGTAAATGTGTTTCAGTAAAACCACCAAAAATGGACAGATTATTTAGAACAAGACTAGAATATAAACAATTTTGAAAGTCTACTGGTGACAATGTAAAATGTTCAAGAGTGCTGGCTGTGAAGTCATACTGCCAGCTCAAATCCCAGTGGCTGAAGGTAAAATTCCACTTGGGGATAATGGCAGTACCTACATTATAGCTCTTACAAGGATGACATAAGCTAGTAACACAAAATGCTCAGCGCACACACAGGCAGAGTTAATACCAAACTATATTAATATTTTTTATTAACTCAAAATAAACTGACAACATTGTTTCCTGTAAGAGTTTTAAAAAATAATCTAAATTCTATTAGGATGAATTTTCATTTATTAATACAAAATGGCATAGCAGTTCTTTCTAGTACACAGGAGTGTATTTGGCTCCTTTTGAGCTTATAGGAAGTAATGAGATGGTTAAAAATTGGGGTTGGATTCAGAAACTGTCCTGAATTTGGATTCTGTAGATTTGAGATCCGAGAGTGTTGAGAAATCCAGTTGTCCAACCTTCAAAAACTTATTTGCATTTCTTCCCCAAACAGTGAGAGACAGTACGTATACCAGATGTGGGGCACACAGGGAATCTTAACTGCCTCTTCTGTGGCTTTTCAATAAAACCCTTTCTTTTCAGCCCCACTTGCATTCTCATTGTTCTGAGATAGCTGGTAACCCTAATTCTTGAGCCTTGTGGCATTCTGTGACATAGATTTTTCTTCTTGCATTCTTGCTAGTTTAGATTTTAGGGGTTTTTTTGGTATATTTCAATCATCTGCTTTTCAGATTAAAAACTGCTTTCCTTCCCTTCATGTGCTTTTTATCTAAGGCTTGATGACTTCTTTACTTATTTATTATAGAATTAATAAAATCAGTAACTCTCCTAGGGAGAGTAATTTTCAGTAACTTTCTTGTTCTTTCACATGCTATGTAAAAATGTGAGTGATATACTTATGGGTAATCTAACCATTCCTCTTTTATCAAAATCTTTCATATTCTTTTTTCAGGAATCTTGTACTACTTCTCCTCATAAAATATGTCAAATGAAACCAGGCATATATGAAAGTGTATTTAGCAATATTTTGTTTATCTAGAAGTATTTTATCCAATAATTGCATCTTTTAAGAACGCAGCTAAAAATCAAAAAGAAATCTAAAGTCTCCTGAGATATTAAAATTAATGTCATTTGTGTAATCACTTGTTCATTTAACATTTGAATACTTACCATACCTTGCCCAAGGAAACAAAACAATGCTTTGCTCACCTTTGGGTTTTTATCCTGTTCCCCTCCCTCCCTTTTTTCCTTCTCTTTCTTCCTTTTCCTCTCCCTACCCCTTTTTGAAGAACTGAAGATTAAAACCAGTGCCTCTACATCTCCTGGCCATTTTTATTTTTGATTCTGAGACAAAGTCTCAGTAAGTTGCTAAGTTGCCCAGGCTAGGCTTGAACTTGTGATCCTTTTCTTAGCTTCACAAAGCTAAGTTTAGCTGCTATTACTGGCATGTGGTACTATGGCCAGCTTCACCCTTGGGTTTTCATTCAGACCCTAAAGATTCTGATTTTACAAAACTGAAATATGATGTGGTTTCTTGATTTTTAATACAGAAAGAACAATATAAAAGACAAAAGTAGTGACCATTTTAGAAGCAGGCACAAGAAAAAACATTTATTTCTTATGAAATTATTTATTATGATAAATCAATATAATAGTTAATGCCTAAAATAAAGTGAAATCTTAAAATGTCGAGGAAAGGTTAAATTATGAGCCACACTTATTGGAGTAGTGGCAAGGGAAGAATAAAAATTGTTTACTGGACTATTCCTTGATGCCACGTTGGTAACCATGTTCCTTTAATCATCCATTTAATTTTTACAGATTGAACAATCAAAATTCCTTAACCCACGTTTCACAACTGGTTAATAGAAGAGCCCTGAGCCTAGTCTGTTAAGACTTTAAAGATAAGCACCTTCCCAATCCCACTGTTTCCCATCTGGCATCTCTTACAGAAGATTGTGGAGAAATTTTGTCACTGATGGAGAGGTGAAAAACTCACATGAAAAAAATAAATAACCAGTTTGAACACCTTGAGAACAGACTATCAGACCTGCAAGATGAAGTGGATAAGCTGGAACATACAGGCAGTGAAGAACGCAAAGCAAAAAAACAAGAAAGAGAAGTTACAGCAGATGATGGATGGCCCAAAGAGAAATAACTTCAGAATTATGGGAGTGCAGGAGCAGAATGAGAACAGAACGAAAGGCTTAAAAGTCATGTTCAATGAAATTATGGAAGAAAATCTCCCAAATCTAAGGAAAGAAATGAACATTGAACTACTTTAGGCATATAGAACCCCAAACAACTTTGACCAGAAACGAACATCCCCATGACACATCATAATTAAAATCTTAGAGACAAATACAAAGAGAGAATTTTAAAATCGTAAGAGAAAAGCAGCAGGTGACTTATAAGCACATCAGGATAACTGCAGACTTCTGAACCCAAACCCTAAAAGCCAGGAGATCATGGAGCAACATCATCCAAGCACTATGAGAACATAAACGCCAACTCAGACTGTTACATCCAGCAAAATTATCTTTCAAATTAGAGGAAAAAATTAAAACTTATCATAATTTTAAAAAGCTTTAAGAAAATTGCAACCATTAAACCAAAATTGCAGAAGTTACTAAATAGAACCTTAGATGGAGAAAGGGGGACTGATAACACCAAAGAACCTAGAGAAAAGGAGATAACAGAAAGAGAAGAATGAGCTGGCAAGAGATTAAGTCAAGTAAACAACACTGAAAATTGTAAGGATGGCAGCACACACCAAATATAACTCGATACTAACTCTGAATGTGAATGGACTTAACTCACTTACCAAAAGACACAGGCTTGCAAACTTGATCAAAAAACAAAACCCCACAATTTGCGGCTTACAAGAGACACACCTTACCCATAAGAAAACTCACAGACTGAAAATAAAAGGATGGAATTCAATATTTCACGCAATAAGACCAAGAAAACAAGCAGGAGCAGCTATACTATTCTCAGACTCATTAGACTTTAAAACAAAACAGACTGAGAGAGGCAAAAACAGTCACTAAATACTGGTTAGTGGAACAATAGAACAGGAAGAATTCACAATCATCAATATATATGCTCCCAACTCTGGAGCATCCAATTATGTAAACCAAAAGGTATTAGATCTGAAAGAATGTACAGGCCCGATACAATTATAGTCAGGGACTTCAATACTCCACTATCACAGACAGATCAACTAGACAGAAAATCCACAAAGAAATACAACTGTTAAATCACACTATAGATAATGGATTTAACAGATGTCTACAGTGTTCCACCTAACATCAACAGAATACACTTTCTTCTTAGCAACACATGGAACATTTTCTAAAATAGACCATATTATAGCCATAAGTCATGCTTAAATAAGTACAAAGGAATCAAAACAATTCTTTGTACACTTTCAGATCATAGTGGAATAAAACTGGAAATTAACAGTAAAAGAAACAGCAGAAAATATACAAACACATGGAGACTAAATAACTTACTAATGACTAAACAAAGAATCACAGAAATCAGAGAATAAATGAAAACCTTCATAGACTTAAATGATAAAGGAAGTACATCATATCAAACTTATGGGATACAATGAAAACAGTACTTAGAGGGAAATTCATAGCCATAAATGCATACATCAAAAGAACAAAGCAATGACAAATAAACACATTAATGGTGCACCTCAAGGTCCTAGAGGACAAGAACAATCGAAGCCAAAAAACAGTAGAAGAAAAGAAATTATAAAGATCAGATCTGAAATTAATAAAACTGAAACAAAAAATAATAAAAAAGATTAGCGAATCAAAGAGCTGGTTCTTTGAAAGAATAAACAAGATTGACAAACCTCTAGCTAAATTCACCAAAGGAAGAAAAAACACACATTAATGCACTTAGAAATGAAAAGGGTGAAATTACAACAGACTCTGCAGAAATTCAGAATATTTTAAGATTTTATTTTGAACACTTATATTCCAACAAGTTAGAGAACTGGGAAGAGATGAATGACTTCCTCGACACATACAAAAATACCAAAATTGAATGAAGACACAAAAACCTTGAATAGCCCCATTACACATACAGAAATTGAAGCAGTAATAAAGTTTCCATCTACAAAGAAAAGTCCAGAATTTCTTCAGTACTTCGGGGAAGAACTAACTCTATTGCTTCTCAAACTGTTCCATGAAGCTGAAAAGAAGAAATAGTACCAAATTCATTTCCAGAGGGTAGCATCACTCTAGTCCCAAAACCAGACAAAGACTTTAACCAGAAAGGAAAAATCAAAGACCAATCTCCTTAATGAATATGGTTGCAAAATGCTCAATAAGATTCTTGCAAATAGAATCCAACAAGTAATCAGAAAGCTCATACACTATGATCAAATGGGTATCATTCCTAGGATACAGGCTGGTTTAACATATGTAAAGCAATCAATGTACAAAAGCAAAAAACAAAACGCGCATGATCATCTCAATTGATGTAGAAAAAGCCTTTGATAAAATTCAACACCTTCTCATGATAAAAACTCTGAGAAAAATAGGTATAGTAGGGCCTTACTTCAAACTGATAGAAGCCATATATGCCAAACTTACTGCAAATACAGTAAATGAAGAGAAATTGAAAGCATTTCCTTTTAAATTAGGAATGTGACAAGGCTGTCCACTCTCACCACTCTTATTCAACATAGTCCTTGAAAAATTGCCAAAGCAATCAGGCAAGAAAGTGAAATAACGGGAATATGTACTGGAAGGGAGGAAGTCATGTTATCCTTATTTGCAGATGATCTGGTAATCTACAAAGAAGACCCCAAAAACTCTACTTTGAAACTCTTGGAAATAATAAACCAATTTAGCCAAATCACAGGCTACAAAATCAATACTAAAAAATCAATAGCCTTCCTCTACACCAACAATAAACTTAGCAAGAAAGAGCTCATTAGAACAATTCTATTCTCAATAGCTCAGTAAAAATTTAAATACGTAGGAGTAAACCTAACCAAGGAAGTGAAGGGCCTATTATATAAAGAAAACTATATTACATTGAAGAAAGAAGTTGTAGATGACATTAGAAAATGGAAAGACATCCCCGTTCTTGGATAGGCAGAATTAATATAGTTAAAATGACAATACTGCCAAACTGATACACAGATTCAATGCAATTCCTATCAAAATACCAACAAGTTTTTTTCACAGAACTTGAAAAAAACAATCCTTAAATTCATATGGAACCAAAGGAGACCCAGAATAGCCAAAGCAATCCTGAGTAACAAGACTAAAAGGCAGGAGGCATTACAATAGCAGACATCAATTTATACCATAAAGCAATAGTTAAAAAACTATACGGTACTGTGACAAAACCAGACAGGCAGGCCAGTGGAACAGAACTGAGGATGCAGAGACAAACTCAAATGCCATCATCGACCTAATCTTCGATAAAGGGGCCAAAAGCATACATTGGAAAAATGTATACCCTCTTTAACAATGGTGCTGGGAAAACTGGACATCCACATGAAGAAGAATGAATATAGACACACACTTGTCACCAGGCACCAAAATTAAATCTAAGTGGATCAAAGACCTAGATATTAAAACTGAAACACTGAACCTCCTAGCAGACAAATTAGCCAAATATGTAAAAGATATATGCATAGGGAAGGATTTTCTGAACAAGACACCAAAAGCAAAAGAAATAGCCCTCAGAATTAATGGATGGGATTATGTCAACTTAAAGTTTCTGCATGGCAAAGGAAATTATCAACAGTGTAAAAAGAGAACAGACAGAATGGGCAAAAATATTCACCACCAATACCTCAGACAGGAGGCTTACAACCAAAATATAGAGGAAACTGAAGAAAAAATAAGTCCCTCAAAATCAAAGATCCGACTGAAAAATGGGCAAAGGAAATGAATAGGAAGTTCTCAGATGAAGAACTTCAAATGGCCAATAAACACATGAAAAAATGTTCAACATACTTAGCCATCAGAGAAATACTACTCAAAACATCACTAAGATACCATCTGACTTCAGAGAGATGGGCGTATATCAAGAACACAAACAGCAATCAGTGCTGGCAAGGATGTGGGGAAAAGGGAACCCTTCTGCACTGCTGTTGGGAATGTAAACTGGTACAATCACTATGGAAAGTAGTATGAAAATTTCTCAAAAGACTGGAAATAAATATCTCCTTTGACCCAGCAATATCTCTTCTGGGAATTTTCCCAAAAGAGTTAAAAACAACGTATAACTATATAACAGAGTTATAGGTATACCCATGTTCATAGAAGCACGGCTAACAATAGCTAAAGTGTGGAAGACATCAAAATACTCATCAACAGATCAATGGATGCATAATTTGTGGTATTTATACACAATGGAATACTCTTCATCTATAAAGACAGATAGGGTGGAGGCTTTTGTAGGTGAATGAATACAACTTGAGACCATCATGCTCAGTGAAGTGAGTCAGGAGAAGGTCAAATATCGAACAGTTTCCTTAATACGAGAAACTAAGATCACAATTATTTCATAGAACTAATTGTGGGGAGTATTGGGAATGGAAGGGGAGAGTAAGGAGATAGGAGGGTTGAAAGGGGGGAGGGAATTTTTAATTTTGCCACAATAGATATAAACACAAGACACTCAAGATCAATGTAAACATTATGTATTGCATGTATATATATCAATAAAATGGGAAAAAATGAAAAGAAAAAAACAACCCAGGGAGAAGGTGTCCATGTTGTAAAGGCTATTCTATTCAAACAGTACTGCTGTCTTTCATCTAGGTGAACAGCACTGCTACTTTCCAGGGGTGAAGCAACTCCTGAGTAGCCTGCTTTTGGGGGATGCCTTTAGAAGGTGAGATCTTCATCAGAGTTGCTCTATCTGCTTACAGACAAACACTTAAGTTTGAACTTATTTCAAAACTACTGGGCCAAGGGAGCACTGCGAGCTGAGAAGCTTGTCCTTTAGGAAGGTGTGCAATCAACAACCTCCCTGTCTGCTGCCTGGCTCTACTGTACACCTGGATTAACTGAGTCTGGAACACATTTCATTCTGGGGTGGCTAGTCTGTGAGAGAAGGGGAAGGTCATCTGCCCAGCAGGCCTGGCCTGGGAGAAGACAGAGCTATGTAGCTTTTGGCCCTTCTGAATCTGTGACTTCTGTGGCAGAAATCCAAAATCATAGGATTTTTATCAATGGATTAAAGGTTTTCTTTCGCTTATTTTTTCTTCTTTTCTTTTGCTCTGGTGCTGAGGACTGAACCTTGTGCATACTAAGCATCCCCTCTATTACTCAGCTACACCCTCAACCCCTCCTTTAGTATATTCCTTTAGGATACACTGGTGTTGGCACTGTCTTATTCCCACAGTAGCAGCAAATTATAGGTGAATTCATGTACATATTCTAATTGTAAACTTTCCTCTTCTTCTCAATAGATATTTAACTTGTTAAAATCTACAGATATTTCACACAGTTTTAGATACAGAGAGACCCTTAGAATCAAATAATTTTTGGCTGTTATCTCAAACATGGTTTCCCCCCATTTTATTGATATATATATACATGCAAAATTTAAGGTTTACAATGGAGTTGAGCATTTTGTGCACATACGCATCCTGCCAAGGACACAAGGGCTTTCCTACTCTCTTTCTGTCCCTCCCCACACCTTCCTCTCCCTCCCTTCTCCCCCACCCTATCCCCCTATTTCACTTTGTTTTTTGCTTTAAGTTCCATAATTAGAATCAAATCTTTTCATTTTATTGTATCACTGAGAAAACCAAGGTGCAAAAAAAGATCTTCCAGTAGATATAAGTACTGGTATAGATTTCCTAAGCCTTCTCTATAAAGAAATTTAATATTTATATAACTCAGCCCTGAAGCAAAGTGTTTTTTAGCAAAATTAAATTAAAAATCATTGTCACTTCAAGAGCCACATTCATACTTCTTACTCCTACTACTTCCTGTTATGAATGTAGTTCCAAGTATGTTCTATGTTCTCATTTCCAATACAGAAAGATACTTTTATCAGTATGAATCCACCATTCTGTAACTTGACTCCATAAGACTGAAAATTAATTTGGCAATCAGTACTAATTCAGTATAAAAATTTGTAGTATTCTGAGGCAGTGTGTTTGTTCACAATGATCAGAATTTGAATTAAGTTCACTAAGAACCAATTGGAAAGTTGTTTAGACAATTTTTGTCAGGACAGTTTCAGAGTACTGGGAAAAAGAAGGCAAAAATATTGGGAAGGATTCCAGGTGTAGGCACAAGTTCTTGTGCCAGTGGCACCATTTTATTTTCTATAATCATTAGAAATACAACAAACAATCTTTTTGTCATTGATATTTTATAAAACATCTATATCTAGTGTTATATCTAGTGTTATATCATGCATAAATATGAAACTGGTAAAAGATAATTAGTATCTTCATTACTTACCTGGCTTGAAAATACAAAAAGAAAATTACATAGGAATGGTCAGCAGTTTTCCAACATCTTTAAAAATGCCCCCTTCTTTTTCTCCCACAGAATGACAGTAAGGAAGATGTTATAATTTTCCTGTTGCCTTCCCTAACATATTTATGCTGTTGACTCCCTATTTACTTATTTTTTGTAGTCCATGTCTTAGTTTTTTGTTGCTGTGACAGGATTCCCAACATTCAGAAATTAGGAGGGACTGTTTATTTTACTGCAGCTTCAGAAAGTCTCACAGATTGTTTACGGGTGGGCAGCTGGAAATGGTAGAATCACGTGGTGGGGCTGGAGCTGGTGTCTGGGACACAGAGATCCTCGCAGCATGGCAGAACAAAACCAAGTCAGGGAGGAAGGGCAGAACCAGTACACATCAATCCAGGTCAAGCCCCAAGCACGTGCCCCACACAGCCAGGCCCCACATCCCAACAGTACACAGTATCCACAGGAACACGACGCTCTGGGGAGCCAGCGGTGGAACATTGTGGTTTGGATCTGAAGTGTGCCCCACAAACCTCACGTACCTTTGGATACTGTGTATTGTTGATTGGTGGGACCTGGCGAGAAGGGGCAGAGGCTTAGGGCTTGGCCTGGAAGGGTGTGTGCTGGTTTTGCCACTCCTCCAAGACTTGGCTTTGCTCTGCTATGCCTTGAGGACCTCTGTTTCTGGCTTTAGCCCCGCTATGTGATTTTAATGTTTGCCAGCTGCCCACCTGCAAAAGGACTGTGACCTTCTGAAACTGTGAGATAAAATAAATCTTTCCTCTCCTAAGTTGTAGATGTCAGGTACTCTGTTCCAGCAATTAAAAGGAAGTAGAGCAGCTCCTTGTAACAAGATTCCTATTAACTAAAAGCTTAAGCCCAAAGGTTCTGGATGCACACAGCTGCCAGATCCACACTAGGGTATATCTAAACATTCTCTTTCAGAAACTGAAAACAAGTCGGTTGTAAGATGGCTACTAGGGACTCATAAGCTAGAGATAGGCAAGGTGGGGAAAGGAGAGGAGGGTGTATGTGCCTGCACACGAAGGAGGGACAGATGTTATATGTGTGGATGTTTGTGCATGGGATACACCTGGCTTCCTACCACATAAGTGGAAATCCCTAAATCAATTATTTAGCATTTCTCAGCAAATCTTGATAATATCCTTTCTGTTCCCATTCAAGATCTCATTAATACAAAAATTAACTTAATTAAAATTAATACAAACTACAAAGAGTTCTATCTTTACAAATCAAGTAATACAGGTGCAGTATTGCATTTTTTTCTACTAGGAGAAACCCAAAGTATAAATAAATAAAAGCTAAATAAGAGTGATGGTAAGACAGTTGCTGGTAGGATGGTGGCACACGTGGGAGGCTAAGGCAGGAGGACTGCCGTGAGTTTGAGGCCGGCTTGGGTAATATAGTGAGTTTAGAACCAGCTTGAACTACAGAACAAGACCCTGTCAAAAAAGAAAAAAAAAATCAGTTATGGCAGGAAACAAGAAGATTCTGTGGAGAGGGAAAGGGGATGTAGGAGGTGGTAAGATGGCGGGAAGGAGAGAAGAAAAGTAAGTATGGTGACAATGTAATACATACAATTCAAGTTAAACACAATTATTATGTATCACAAATACACACTAATAAAAATAGTAATTTTGGGAAAGCATGATTTGGTAAGGTATTGAATCTGAGACAGGAGGTAGTGGGCACACAGGCAGTTAGGGAAAAAGGGGCAAAAGCGGAGAAATGGGTCTTCTCTTGAGCCTTCCTTTATGAATGGGAGAAAGAAGATGCGCCCAGCCGGTTTTGTGGTAGGACACCCTGGTTTTGAATCTTTCTTTTTTTTCCTTCTAACAATTCCTCTTCAACCTTCAGGCCAGCCAGAAGCTCTCTTCCCCATATTCTCTCCTTACAAGCACTAAGTAGGGTGATGGATCCTTTTCTTTGTGAATTATAACTGCAGTTTAATGCCTTCAACAATTGGATTAAGGAAAAATTGAAGGGATGCAGATAAAACTATTGGGGAAAACTAGTTGATCCTGAACTCTCTGCTAGGGATCTCTCTCTGTTAGTCCCTTTGGCCTGTACATGGGTGTGACTGTTGAAGAGATTATGTGAACTTGAGAGAATCAGGAACCACATCTGGATTAGGGTTTGAGAACCACACCTAGATACCGAATTGAGAACCAGCCTGGATTAGAGTGTGAGTGATCTGTGTGCCAGCCAATGAGGGAAGAGGTCTCACCCAGATGTAGGAGGCCCAACTGGAACTCCAACCATATAAAAGGAAGAAAGAAGAAAGATTGTTACAGCTTCTTCCTCTGGGAAAGCTCTCACCTGCACAACTGTCTACAGACACCAACACTGACTTGCTATAGGCCACAGACCTTCATCACAGATTCGTCCCAGACTCGACTTGTGCCTGTCTGCCCGTTGCTGATCTTCACTCGCTGATCTTCAGGCTCCAGTCTTCATCATTGTTCTTCAAACAACTGAGATCTGCAGCAGACTCTGACCTCACTGGCTGTCCCGCAGTCCCAGATGGGAGATCTACTTCTCTGCTGAGCAGCCAACTTTGGCTACCTCTATTGTCAGATTTGTAAGCCTTCCTAATAGATCCTTTTTGTTATAAAATCTGTAAATTATGCCTTTGGAAGAACCCAAACTAATACAATGAGTAAGGAAAGGTAATTCCCAACAACAGGAACACAAAAGGCTACAGGATCTGAGCTCTCATCCTTTCTGAGATCTGAAGACTCCAAGACGTGGCCTAGTTTTGGATTCTACCCTGATCATCCTTGGCTTGCCTGGTAAAGCACTGGAAAGAACTGGATTCCCCAAACTCGGAGGGAGGCTCTCATCTTCTTCTGTGCCTGTGGTTGGACTGAGTATCCTCTGAGGGATCAGGAGACTTGGCCTCCAGGGGAAATCCTTCAATTTTAATACCATATTACAATTAGATTTCTTTTGAAAAAGACAGGGAAAATACACTGAGGTATTGCATTAGTTTAGGTTCTTACAAATGGCAGAATTTACAGAAATTATAACAAAAAGGATCTATTTGGAAGGCTTACAAGTCAGAGAACAGAGACAGTCCAAGATGGGGGCCTAAGCTGTGAGAGAGGCACAAGGTAGAACACCCATCCAGCACTGCAGGACAGCCGGTTGAGAGTCTGCTGCAGATCTCTGTTGTTCAAAGAACAATGGTGAAGACCAGAGACTGAAGATTGTTGACAGAAGATCAGCGATGGGTAGACAAGCTCAAGTCGAGACTAGAGCGAATCTGTGATGAAGATCTGCAGCGTATAACAGACAACTGTGAATGTGAGACCTTTTCCAGAGGAAAAAGCTGTAACAATCTTTCTTCTTCCTTCCTTTTATACAGTTCAAGCTCCTAGATGGGCCTCCCATTTCTGGGTGGATGTTCTTCCCTCATTTCCTGGCCCACAAATCACTCACATACTAATTCAGGCTGGTTCCTAATTGTCTAATTTAGGCATGGTTCCTGATTGCCTCAAGTTGACATAATCTCTCCAATGGTCACAGATATCTAGTGTGCAATTATTTTTTTGAACTCCAAAACAATGATGACTGAATTAGGGAGTGTCAACTAGAGCCACACTCCATAGCTGTATTAAAAAAATGCCCCTTTCCTTACTTCTCTGGATATGGGTAGCTACTGGGGCAGGGGAATGTGCTTAGGAGTCCTAGAAACCCCTCCATGCCACTCTTGCATGTTGTCCACATTTCCCTTACCATCCTGGGGCCACTCTGAGTTACTGTTCCATCCTTAGCCTCCATTTTGCCACTCTGCCCTTTACTTACAAGTGAGGGAAGGGTGGACATCCTCTTTACTTTACAGGAATTTTGGGAACAGTACTTGGGTGATTTTACTGAGACCCTAAGAAGTACATGAGAGTGTTTAAGTGCATATACTATTTGTATGACCTTACTTGGAGAGATATAAAAATTATTCTTTCTGAGAATCTGAAGTTCCATGAAAAGCAGAGAGTTCAAGATGTGGGAGTTCAAGTGGGAAATGACTGTTTTCTAGTCCATTATGATATTAATCATGAAGAGAACATGCATGTGCTTCAGGGCTCAGCTACTACAAACCTTCACTTGCAAGAAACTCCAAAAATTGTTAGGAGAATCGCTCCCTCCTGAGTTGGGCAAACTTCTGTGGGAGGCAAAAGTCTTTTACAACTGGGACTAAATGGCAGAAGCAAAATTAAATAAATAAATAAATAAAAAATAAAAAAAATAAAAAAAGGGGGGACTACATTACAAATGTGAATATCCTAAAGGAAATGGTTCCAACCTAGATCCTGCACTGTTGGGATACACACTGGAAATGGGAAAGCCCCAGAGTCAAAAGGATCAGGGTCACCCCAACACCAAACAGGGTTCCTTGAACCTACTCTGCTGGCATCACTGGCTCCCATCCAGCTAGAGGCTTCTATCACTGTACGGGGTCATACCCTCTCTTTCCTCATCAACACTAGAGCTAGATATTTGGTCCTACCATTCTGCCTGAGTCCTCATTCTAAAAGCAAAATAACTGTCCAAGGAGTGTCTGGCTAGCTCCTTGAGAAATACTTTTACCCACCCAATGCCTTATTCTTGGGGAGACCTCCATTTCCAGCACTCATTTTTGGTAATTTCAGAAACCCCAGCCCCCTTCTTGGGTAGGACCTGCTCAACTTGATCCAATCGAAGCTCCTCTTACCACATGGCACCATTCTTCATTGTCCTCTGTAAGAAATCTTGCAGAATATTAACTCCTTACCCCCCTGTAAATGGATGGATCCTCAGCAGAATTATACAGGTGGCTCCCATTATCATAAACCTTAAAGATCCATCCTCTTTTCCTCATCAAAACCAGTATCCTTTACGGCCAGAGGTTAAGGAAGAATTAAAACCCTCCTTAGTTTCTTACAGGCACAGGGACTCTTCTGCCCCTGTGTAAGCCCTTATCATACCCATATCATGGGAGTTACTGGCAGGCAACAGAATGTATTCTGTTACAATATGTAGATAACTTGATGATCTATGGGATGGGTAAGCAACAAGTAACCATGGTGACTATTTCCCTACTCAATTTTTTGGGATCTCATGTCATAAAGTCTCTAAGGAAAAGCCCCCAAAATGTGAGCCCAGAGTACTACCTGAGTCTAATAATCTCAGAGGAAAAGGGCATCGTCTCTGTAGAGAACGGAGCCTGATAGCTGGGTTCCCTTTCCCAGCCACACTGTAAAACAACTTAGGGCATTTTCAGGAGCTGCAGGATTTGCTGAATTGGCAAGGTCTTTGTATCAACTTTTAAAATAAGCCCAGGCTGATGGGACCCTCACTCCCCCATGGGAACGAGAGCGACAGAGAGCCTCTGATCATCCAAACAGGTTCTCTTGCAGGTCACCACATTAGGCTTGCCCAGTCATCCTCAGTATCTTCTCTATGTCACAGAGAGAGGAGGGATTGCTTTGGGAGTCCTAACACGAGAAGTGAGACCTGCCCCTTTACTTATAGCTTATCTCAGTAAGGACAGCCAGGATATTTAAGGGCCCAGGGTGCTACAGGGCTCCTGGTGCCAGAAGACTATGGCCCCTCACTGTCTTGTTTCTACATGACCTGAGAAAACTCAATTCTCAGGCCCATCCCTAGATTCAGGTGCCAGGATTCTTGGATATCAGGCTCCCCTGCTGGAACAACCCAACATTTTGGTAGAGTCACACCCAGGGCTTAACATTACCACTTTCACTTTTTTCCCTGTCCCACAAGACTAATAGGAAAGCACACACATCTGGGAGATCTTGGTGGAGACCCAGGTCCTGTGCAGGGATCTCAAGGACAGTCCTCTGTCTGACCATGAGCAGGAACTATTTACAAAACGAAGTTCCTTCATCAGAGAAGGAACTTGAAGGGCAGGATATGCTGTCAATAAATTAAAACCACCAGAGAACTGGGCCTACTGACAACCAAGACCAGTGTCCAAGAAGCAGAACTAACAGACCTTACACAAGCTCCAGTTACCCAAGGGTCTCATGGTTAACATCTAGAAGGGCTCCAAGTATGCTTTCCATGCAGTTCATGCTTATGCTGCTCTATGGAAGGAGAGAGGATTCCTTCCCTACTCACTAGCATCTATCCAACATAAAGTTGAAATCCTGGGATTTATTGAGGTAGTTTTCCTCCCCAAGGAAGTAGCTATTATGCAGTGCCCAGGACACCAAAGGGACCACAGATCAGTCACCCAAGGAAATTGAAGCTTAGATAGGAAAGTGAAGGAGGAAGCCCTCTGGGAGTAACCTGGCCACCTTCTGTGGGCCAATTCTCTTCTCCCTTACTTTAAACTTACCTACGGAGAGAAAGAACATCAGCAGGCAGGCAAGGAAAATCAAACTCAACTGAGTTGGTGGGAGACACCTGAAAAATATCTCCTACCCAAGGACTCTGCTATAGTTTGGTTCTTGGATGTCACCCAGAAGCCTCATGTATTTGGAACTGTGTGTTATTGGGAAGCAAGACTTGGCTGGTAGGGGTAGATGCTTGGCGTTGGAGACCTGGAAAGATTGTGTCAACTTGTTGTGATTGGAGGCACCCAGGGCAGAGATTTCAGGTGTTTGCTACTGACTCGGCCCACCTGGCCAATATTCATCCTCCCCCACACCCCCAGATTGAAGCAATTAAAAGAAGGAAGAAGAAACACTGTTACAGCTTCTTCCTGGGAAAGTTCTAGCCTTTGTCTGTCTCTCTAGACTCCTGGCTTCTGTCCCCAGTGGGGTGGTCAGCTCTCCAGCCTCTGCCATGTGCCTTCCCTTAAATTCACAGTTGTCAACCTTCCATAACAGTGAACAGTGAATCTTTTCTCCCTTAAGTTGTGGATTTGGGGTATTCTGTCAAAGCAATGAGTATGTAACTAAGACAGCCTCTCAATGGAAGATAGTAAAAGCAATACATGACCCCTATTACCTTTAATATAAAAAATATCCTAACTCTCATACATAAGGCATTTGTCTGAGAATGCGTCTGTTACAGACTGTTTAACAGTTGGTCTGGAGATGTGAGATTTGTCTCAAAAATAATCCCCAAATCTCCTGCTGTAGGACCTTTGGACAGCAGTACTGAGGGACTTGCTCTGGTGAGGACTGGCAACTGGATATACTCAAATGCCAGGGAGAAAAGGTGGCCAGTTCCTCTTAGTGCTAGTAGATACTCACAATGGTTGGATAGAAGCCTTTTTGACTAAGAAAAGGCATGAGAGATGATTACAGAATTAGTAAATAAACTTATCCCAAGGTTTGGGGTACCCAGAAGCCTCCAGAGTGATAATGAGCCAACTTTCCATGAGGAGGTCACTCAATCTTGAAGGACTTAATAACTGAGTACCATCTTCACTATAGTTGGACATCACAGTCCTCTGGTAAGTGGGAGAAGCTTTTCAAGGGATATTTAGTAAAATTGGCACAAGAATATAAGGCCCCATGGAAACAACTTATACCCATTGCTTTAGTTGCTCAAAAACCACTTCATGGTCCCAGGACCTCTCTCTCTCTTTGAATTACTACATAGGAGGTCTTTCTGGAGGCAAGGCATTTTACTTGACAGAGAAAGAGGAACTTCTCAGAGACGTGCAAACCCTAGCTCAGTTTCAGGAATTACTGTCCACCTCAAAGATATTAAACCTGGATCCACTCCACAAGGGCAACCTCTTTTCTGCCCTAGAACTCTGGTACTCATGAAGATCCTAGATTCACAGGACCTGACAAAACCCAAATGGGAGTGCCCCTACTTGTTATTTTGTCTATTCCCACAGCCATCAAGGTGACCAGACAGGACATGTGTCAAAGTGTAGACAGCAGTGGCACCCACAGGTGCTCCTGCCAACTCGGGGGCCTCCTATACCTGTGAGCCATTGGACGACCTTAAGTTCCTGTTCAAGACAGAAAAAGAAAAGGAGAAAAAAAAAAAGGAGAAAATTTAAAGATAAGCAGATGATTGACCAATCTGCTTTTAGGCAACCCTTATGCTGGCTGTGCTTGTTTCTAAGTATATTCAAACACATTTTTGGTTTCCTATTAAATTCCTGCCTATTGCCTGAAGGGTAGACTAATTTTCTGCTCTGTAAAAATGGGAGTTTGGGTAATTCTATGAATGTTCAACCATATTGGGAAGATCAAATTCTTTTCTTACAAAGATGGTAAAATAACTCTAACAATTAGATTGGTAAGAGTCCTGGATTGGGGAATACCCAGACTGTTGGTTGTGTGTAGTAGGACCCATTCACTGATGCATGCTTCTGCACGCTGTTGAGCCTATCCCACTGCCTCTTGGCCTCCAGCTCTGCAAATACTATCTGTAAAGAAGCTGGAGGAAGTTTTCTTAGACGAAGACCCTTAATATCTTCCAATGCCATGGCAGACATTACAGGAGAACCAGGGCATTTCTTGGAAAATGTAAGAGGCATTACTGTAAAGAGTTACCTGTGGAATACATCTATATAGGTCCTTGGGATTTGTGAACTCAAAGATTCTGACTGTCTTCCAATTCCTGAGATGACCTCAGACTTTAGTGACTCCCAGAATGCTATCACTTACTCCTGCTTCCCAGCACAAAAGGGGAACTGTACTCCTCTAACAGCACAATAATACAACCAAGTGCCAAATGCTCTATGGCATCCAGCAACCTTGTTGGCTAAATCTCGTGACTCCAAGATTAAGAAGTGATTTCAAAGCTTGCCTAGAGGAGGAGTAACTAAGACTGTAAGTGGACTTAAAGAGAGAGGAAAGGCAGGTAATTCTCCCAATTTCATAATCACACTAACTGAGTCCAATTCCTCTTTGCGCCTACAGGGTATCTCTTTTATGGGCAAGATGAAACAACAAAGAGGGCCTGGGGATTACAATGCTTATACACTTATTCTTGCCAAGGCAACTGGGGTTTAATTCAATTGGGCCTAAGTACAAGAGGACTAAGAGCACTTGATCAATCCTCTGTGAAGGAATTTCTCACCTAATATCAGAAGAAAATCAGTATTAATCACGCTCACATGAAATTAGAACCTATTACCTTGACTGTCTCGGGAATCACTGCCTTTGTTGCAGCCTTGGGAGGCCTAACATATGGGGTCAGAACACACTCAGTACAAATAAAAATGTTACTGCTGTAGCAGCTGAGGTAGCCCTGTAGGCTGGCAATAACTTTAGATACTTTCAATGGTCTTTGAACTCAATAGCTGGAATGGTCCTAGAACATGCCAACTTCTGGACTTGATGCTTGCAAGACAGGGAAGCATATGTGCAATCCTTAAGGGATCTTGCTGCACCTACATTAACAGCTCCTAACAGACAGAAACTCAGACTCAGGTCCCCCAAAAGGCTAAATGTCTATATGACCGGACTATCGCTGAAAGCCTGAAAGCCCAAGTTTTTGAACAAATCAAAAGGTGGTTTCCCATACTGTCCACCTGGCTGCTTCCTTTCACAGTGCCACTGTTAATGACTATGTATACTTAATTCTCTGTCTGGCTTCATTTCTACCATAATTGAGGCCATCGAGCTACAGATGGTGCTACATATGGAGCCCTGTATAAATCAACCTTTCTACCCCTGAAGAAGATCCCCTGACTCCAAAGTTGCCCACTATCAGTATGAAGCAGCCAGCCAGATCAGTGCCTCCTCTCCCTATAGAAATAGGGAGACAGACAATGATAGATAGCAGAATAAGCTAGAACGGACAGGCAGGTCTAGGACAGTGCGTTCCAGCACCTATAAAGGGTTATCCGCACCCCAGCCCCCTTGGGATCAAAGAAGCAGCAGCTACGCCAGGCAGCCTACTTCTCCCCATTTCCGGTAGGTGCCATTAAGTAATAATTAGGCTTCTACAACCCTCACCACAGGAAACTGCTGGGCAGAAAATGCTGTGCAGGTAGCTGAACAGATAAGCTTTACAAAGGAGCTCCAGTCCTTTACCTTCCTGAGATCTTCACTGGAGGTTCCCCTGGACCTTTCCTTGAGAGCTTTACTTTCTCAATAAACCTATTCTTGTGTGAAATTTGTGAATTCTGACTGATTATTCATAATTAAATCAAGAATTCCTGAACCCGGACAACGGCAACACCAATAGTAACATAAATGGAACCATTCAGTGATTTTTTTTTTTAACTCAGCATTATGTCCAAGGCATACCCAAGAGGTGGTACATATTAATAGTTCATTACTATTGATTATTGAACAGTACTCCATACATGGTTGTGCAAAAGTTTAATCACTTCTCATTAACGGACATTCTGATTGTCCTCATTTTGGGCTATGACAAAGTAAACCATTTATATTTAATGTAATTACTGATGTTTTGTGCCTTAAGTTCATCGTTGCTTTTGTTGTTGTTGCTGCTGCTTATTCTCTCAGCTTCCTGAATCTATATACATGTTACCTTTGGCAAATTTGGGACAATCTCCACCATCATTTCTTGAGATACTTTTCCCAGTTCTGTCCTCTTTTTTCTCTCCTTCTAAATGTGATGATAGGAATGTTAGATCTTTTGTTACA
>PVKB01003261.1:141604-212813 GCA_004027205.1 Ctenodactylus gundi | reverse complement strand
TGTCTCAAAATACTAGAAATAAATATCCCCTTCGACCCAGGGACACCCCTTCTGGGAAAATTTCGCACTGCTTTCTTTAGATCATTCACGTGGTGATTCTAAGCATTTTGTAATCACTTGAAATAGTACAGGAATGAAGCCACCTGGGTTCAGAACTCAGCTCCTCCCAGCCTGATGGTACAGGCCTACAATACCAGCACTTGGGGAGGCTAAGGCAGGGACAATGCAAGTTCAAGTCCAGCCTAGGCAATTTAGCAACTTAGTAACACCCTGTCTCAAAATCAGAGAAAAAAGAAAATGGGCTGAATCTCAGTGTAAAGGCCTCCGGGAGGAATCCCCAGGACCACCAAAAAGGAAGGGAGCCCAGCCCAAAGCCCGGCTACCCTGCAAAATCCTAACCACTGCCTGGCCCCAGGAGTTCAAGTTCACCCCCTAGGCAAGCCCGATAGCCAATCCTGTGCTCCTTACCTGTGCAGTACATCCTCCACAGCCATATGTGGTTTCTTTGTATTTAACTAAAATTTTGAGAAGTTATAAACATGTAATTCTTTAGCCACATTTCAAGTGTTCCGCAGCCAGCTAAGGCTGGTGGCTATCAGGCTACCAAGTGTAGACATGGAACACCGCCACGTGGCAGGCAGTGGTGCTTCTCAGTGCTGCTTTATACCAAGGGTCAGCAAACTTTTTCTGGAGGGCCAGAGAGCAAATATTTCAGGCTCTGTGGCCCACAGAGTTGGCCATCTTTCTTTTTTAAGTAAGATGTCTTATGAATATAAAACCCATACTCAGCTCACAAACCGTAGGCTGCGAGCTTGTCGTCCCCTGCTCCATGTGGTCCATCCGGCCAGCCCACGTTCCAGCCTTCACAGCTCTGTGTGGGGAATGTTCTCATCTACCCTGTACAGCAGCACCTTGTATGGTCTAAACACCTGTAATATTTGTGGAGTGACTGTCAGCCAACAGATGAATGGTAGACAGGCAATGTGACAGGCCAGAGGATGGCTTCCTTTATTCTGAGATGCTCATGAAATACCAAAGTACTAGCTGTACACCTGGCAGAGAGGCCTGCCAACTCAATTCGAGGCCACTTTGTCCATTTCAGGGGCAGTGCTTAGCTCATGCCCTAAGCAAATGACCACTCGCCTCTCTCCCCACCTCCCTGATATATTAGATTCTGTGCCAGGAACTTCTTGGACATCCTCACCTGTGTAGCTGTGTTACACTGAAAGGCGCCCTTCAGTAATTCTTGGGAGAAAATGCGAATGTCTTAAAAATGTTAAGCTTGTTGATATAAAATGACTAATTTTCTTTTCAACACGAGGCTTTTAGATATTATTGCATCCATGAACAAGGGCTCCATCGTCTGGCAAGAAGTTTTTGATAACAGAGCCAAGGTAAGAACCTGAAGGTTATCTGGTTGGATCTGGTGGTAACAACAGGAGCCACTTGGTACTTCTTCCTCTCACCTCTCCCTTCCCCTCCCCCCACTGACTCACTAATCACAAGCTGGAAACTTTCCAAGTAAGATCCTCACTTTTTCCAGAAGGGCAGAACAGATAAAAATAAATGTCTTTACTGCCACTAAGGTAGCTTTGTAGTCAAACAGTCGTTGTTCAATTTTTTAAAAATGGTATTTCCCACATTCCTGTAATCTCAGAGCTCAGGAGGCTGAGGCAGGAGGACTGCTGTGAGTTGGAGGCCAGTATGGAATAGACAGTTCAGGACCAGCCTGGATTAGAGTAAGACCCTGTCTCAAAACAAAACTAAAATACCAAAATGGTGTTTTCACTCTGACATAATCAGAACTGTTTATTTTCCCTGGAGCAACTGGGACTTTGCAAGTCCACCTTGCTAAAGGGGATGATCGCTTCATTGTTCTAAAGTAAGTAAAACGTCAGTGTGTGGAAACCTGACTACAGTGCCAGCCCCAGCTTCAGCTTACTGCACCTACTGGTGGTATACAGGCAAAAGTTACACCTGGGAATATTCCCAAGAGTTAAAAACACACAGAGACACATGTACACACCCATGTTCATAGCAGCACAACTAACAATAGCTAAAATATGGAAGACACTGAAATACCCATCAACAGACCAGTGGATACACAAATTGTGGCATTTATACACAATGGAATACTATGCATCTATAAAGACAGATGGGTTGGAGGCTTCTGTAGGCAAATAGAGGCAACTTGAGACCATCATGCTTAGTGAAGTGAGTCGGAAGCAGAAGGTGAAATATTGAATGGTTTCTCTGATGTGAGAGACCCAGATCACAATTATCTCATGGAATTTAAAGTGGGTAGGGGGAGGGTCGAAAGGAGAGAGGGGATAGTCGGTCTTGTTACCTTGCCAAGATATGTATGTACACAAAATGCTCATGACCAGTGTAAACTCTAAATTTTGCACTTATATGTATCAATAAAATGGGGGGGAAAAGTTACACATTGACTCTCAAGGCTGAAGAGACTTGAGTGCGATGAAACACAGAATGCTGAGCCTGTGGCATGAACTCTCAGGGCAAAGAAGGTGTAATTTTTTTCCCCAAAGATCTTTTAAAAAGTCCTAGTCCTAACCATAATTCTTCAGATGTGTCCAATTTGCAGCCCATCATTTTTTTTTTTTTTTGCCACCTTGTTTTTCTGATACAGACGAGGTGTCTTGGGCAACATATAAAATCGATACTACAATTTACTGTACTGAAACTTTTTCCTTTTTTCCTATTTTCCCCACAATTTTTATTAATACATATATAGATGCATAACATTTACTGTGAGCTTGAGTATTTTGTGCACATACATATCACATCAATATTTAGCTCCCTTCCCCTCCCCATTTTTGGCCTTCCCACACCCTCCCTTATGCCTCCGGAACTCCCCCTATCACACCTATTTGGTTCTATACAATTTCTGTATTTTGGGTTTCCCAAGTCAGAGAAACCATGTCATATTTAACATTTAATCTTATGTGCCTGACTCACTTCACTCCAATCACCACTCTGAAACTTCCTTTTTAAAAATCTCCATTATAGCATTAAAGTGCAACCCCCGCCTCCACACCCTGAAAAATTAGCTGGGTGCGGGCTGAACCAGGGCAGGTCGGCTAGACTTCCAGCTCAGCTTGTCGCCTGTACTTGCCAGACTTACTGATAACGTATTGCAATTTGTTACTTTGATAGCTTCGGCCAGGCACAGTAGTTCAAGTGTGGAAAAACAGCGCGTATGATGTGGAACTAAGTCAAGTCACGGAGGCTGGCTTCCCTGTAATCCTTTCTGCTCCATGGTACTTGGACTTGATTAGCTACGGGCAAGATTGGAAAAAATACTACACAGTGGAACCCCTGGCTTTCCCTGGTAAGTGACATGACTACCTTGACTTGTTACTTTTCCTCGTTTATCACTGGCTCAGGAAATCTAACTTAGATGTCACCTCCTCACTTCTTTTATTGCTAATCCTTGATGTTTATTAAAAATACTTAGACATCATTTTAAATTCTGTGAAAGAAACTGTATTTGTCTAACTAGAAGAAATTTTAATGGTGATTCCCTTAGGTGTTACCATAATTTTCACTGATCAGCTTGTCACATGCTCTCTGCATTTGATACATGTTTGCATTTAGCCTTGTGTCTTAGTCACTTTTCTTGCAGCTGTGACTCAATACCAGACATCCACAACTTAGGGAGTAAAGATTTATTATGACTTACTTCCAGAAGGTCATAGTCCATTCACAGGAGGGCAGCTGGAAAATGGTGGAAGCACATGGCAGGGCTGGTACGGACGGAGGCAGGGCCAGAGCCAGAGCTCCAGAGGCAGAGATCCTCACAGCATGGTGGTACAGAGAGACTGTGAGGAAGGTTGAGTCCAGCCTGCACCCCTCCAGGTCAAGTCCTAAGTTTCCACCACTTCCAGCCAGGCCCCATCTCCCAATCCTACACAGTATCCATAGGAACATGAGGCTTTTGGGGGACCCTCCAGATCCAAACCACCACACCTTTTAAGGCACCTACGTGAAGTGACAGTCAGCTGCATGGATTTCAGATTCTGTAGTCTTTAGGGTTCTGGGATCAGGCACCTGGGCAGGGAGAGGGCATGCTGGGAAGGACAGTCTGAAGAGAGCAGCTCCAGGCTCTCCAACTCCCTTCATTAACTGTTGACTTCATCCAGTAGGGTCTGGGTTTTTTCTTATTTTTTGGAGGGTGTGATGATAGGGATTGAACCTGGGGCCGTGTACATGCTAAACAAGTGCTCTGCTCCTGAACTACATCTCCAGTCTCTTAGTATTATATATAGTAGCCTTTCGTGTAATATTTCCTTTGAAAAAAAAGTTTTTGCTCTAAGTTTCAAAACTGTAGATCTGAAAACTTATGTGACTTTCTCTAGAAAGCATTTTAGGATGATCAAAGGGTTATAATTACTTTTTTAAAAATTACTAGTGCTTTTTTATTTTGCTTTTAAATTCCAAGAGGTAGAAATTCAAGGCATGCATAGTGGTCACAGCCCATTTAAAAACAAAAGAAAACAAAAACAAAACAAGTACTTCAACTCGTATTCTTGGCACACTACTAACAGAAACTGGGGAAAGGTGGCTGAGGACAGGGATTCTAGTGTCCAGGTATCAATCCAAAATGGGGACTGGAGATGTGGCTCTGTGGTACAGCGCTCACCAAGCATGCAGTACAGGAAGCCCTGGGTTCAACTGCCAGTATCACATACATGAAAAAAACAAATAAATGAAAAAGTAAACCGTCTACACACTACTGTACAGTCTCTACACGCTAAGAAGCAGGTGGAGCCACGGGGTAGGGGTGGGGATAAAGTCCTACTGCCACAGGACACAGCTGGGAGGGGCAATCAGTGTTGCCTCCCCCTTGAACTGCTTACCTTTATCCACTCAATGATGTTAACACAGGTTCTGACAAACAGAAACAACTTCTTCTTGGTGGAGAAGCCTGTCTCTGGGGAGAATATGTGGATGCTACTAACCTCACTCCAAGGTTATGGTAAGGACATGCAGTGGCAGCACTAAGTCCACAGTAAGAGCCTCAGTTTTCCCTCTTCATCACAGAAAAAACTTTCCCCAGGCACATGATTTAAATACTTAAGATAACATGAATTTTAGCTGCTTTGGGAGACACACTGCTTAAATTTTAGGCCTCGGGCAAGTGCTGTTGGAGAGAGACTGTGGAGTAACAAAAGTGTCAGGAGCATCGACAGTGCCTACTCCAGACTGTCCAGGCACCGCTGCAGAATGGTCAGGTAAGGCCACACTGATTTTTCAAGCTAGGATGCTCTCAAGTCCATTTTTCAGTGTCAAGTTCCTTGGTTCCTTCCCCCTATAAACACAAATGTCACCCGAAAGTGCTGATTTAATTTACAGAAACTGGGAACTGGGTTTTGGAGGTGAGCCTAAGTACTGTAAGAAGGTACACCGGAGCCAAGTATGGTGGCAACACCGATAATCCCTAAGTGGGAGGCCGAGGCAGCAGGGCCTGAAGTGCAAAGCCAGCAGCTCAGCACAAGCTTAGCATGTGCAGGGATCCAGGTCCAGTCCTAGTACTGTCAAGAGTAAGAGAGATTTGGATGCTATGACTTTTTAAAATATTAGAGCTGGAGGAATAGCGTAGGAGTTAAAGCACTTGCCTAGCAGGCACAATGCCCTGGGTTCAATTCTCCAGCACCATATAAGCTGGACGTGGTGGCACATGCCTGTAATACCAGCACTGGGGAGGCTGAGGCAGGAGGATTGCAGTGAGCTCAAGGTCAGCCTGGGATACAGAGTGAGATCCTGCCTCAAAAAAAAAAAAAAAAAAAAAAAAAAAAAAAAAAAAAAAAAAAAAAAAAAAAAAAAAAGAAATGAAACACACGTATTATACACTTTTGGTGTAACTTGTAACTCATTTGCCATCTCAATTTACTAGCTTATATACACTAGAATCACCAAAGCATTGTTTAAAATACCAGACTGTTAGAGTGGTCTCATTCTAAAACTTCTTTTACCCACGTGTTGTCTCTCCACAGACGCGGAATAGCTGCACAACCTCTTTTTACGGGATACTGTACCCATGACAGCACAATATAAAAATGAGCCTAACCCAAGAAAGATAGGAGGAAAAACACCACAGCGATGTGTTCTACAATCAACTTGATTCTGAAATCATGTAAATTAAGGTCTGTTGATCTTATTTTTGAATAAAATAGCTTTTTATTGATCAAATCTTTGCGTTACTTATCCTTGTGTTACATTACACATGGGTGACTAGCACCTTACTTCATGACACTACCCAAAATATTCCAACGAGCTGAATGTCTCCAGTGCCAAAAATAGTAATTTCACAGCAGAATGAGGGGTAGGTACATCTACTGTAGATGAAGGACATTTCTTATGTAAGCTAGAACAGGCAGCCTGGCTCCATTGTCAGATTTCAAGTGACATCTTTCATCTAGTTTTTTGAAGGTACTGAAACAGTAAACAGTAATTTATTTGTCCAATACATACAAATAAAAACTGTTCTTACTGAAAATGAAGTAGGTGTGTGAAGCTCCTGGTTTCATTTCCAAAGGCCAAAAATACTTAGACTGAACCGATTCTCCGGCTGAGTAGTGCATTTTGGTCTTGCAGGCTCATGGCTTGGTAAGTAGAGAATTCCAAGGCAAAAGTTGCTGAACCTGATGTAAGTGTTCGAAGCACAGTTGAATAACCCTATCAAAAAAATGTAGAAGCAGTGAGGCTTCTCCCCAGGCTGCTTACCTTTTGGTTACTGTTGGGGAAAGGAGGCAGTGCTGATGAGGGTAGCACAGCACTTTGGTCAGGCGGGTCACCTTTCTTTAGAAGACTGGGGCTGGAGGAATGGCACAGCAGTTCAAGTGCTTGCCTTATAAGCGCAAGGCCCTGAGTTTCGTTCCCCAGCACAGCATAAAGCTGGGCATGAAGGTGCACACTTGTAATCCCAGCCATTGGGAGGGTGAGGCAGGAGGACTGCCTTGAGTCCAAGGCCAGCCTGGGCTACAGAGTAGACCCTGTCTCAAAGGAAAAAAAAAAAGACTGGATATGAACATGTATTGTGGAGACCAGGAAGACCTCACTTGGTGTAGGTAGGCCGCACAGTCTCTCCGTGGCGCTGGCATTTGGTAGGACAGCTCTGCCCTTCCCTTCCTTCTCCTGTTCTGGCACCCCAGTACATGACTGAGCACAGAAGAGATGGTGGGGAGAGTGTGTGGGCTTAACTTAAAACTACGGCAGAAAAAGATAAATGCATACAAGGGGCAAAGCCCATTCAGACTGGGACTGTATTTCAGTACGGCACACCCCAACCTTTGTTGTCCTAAGATTAGAAATAAGCCGGTAAGTGCAGCAATCCCTAGATTTCCCCAAGAATTTAAATTTTGATGGTTAAAACTTAGTGTGTATCCTCTAAGTCAGAGCCCTGATAGTTCCTCCAGGTGCTACTGACTACCTGTTTTTACTTGGCATATCTATCTCCTATAGTACACAGGGAAATGTAGTTTTCAGCTGCAAAGTACTTACCATAGTTTCCGCTAAGGGAACAAATCCAGTAACAACTTTACTGTCCTGGCGGGTCTGGATCTCCTGAATGTTCCCCCGTCTTTGTGCCAGATCTGCCAAGACAGGACCGAGGTAGTCTCCGTTCACTGTTACCTCAAGACTCATCAGAGGCTCTAACACCTGCTTGTCAGCTTTCTTCAGAGCCTAAAGACATTGAAGAATGTTAGCTCATACTAGACATCAAATTTTTATGGAAAAAGAAGAGTCATAAAAACTGAAATACTGCCCATCCTCGCTTTATATAACACTGTGTTGAGTATCTTAGACATCAAAGGCCAAGAACATGCACTTAGAGCACAGGAACTGATTATCTGTCAGGATAAAACCGAGTGGAAAAGGTAAAAGCGGTGAGTCCTCTTCTTACATTCTTTTCCTTGACGATACGCCTAGCTGCAGGGCTGCTACAGTGGGCAGTCTTCCTCAGCACCATCCAGCCCACCTGCAGTGCTCCAGGCTTGTACTCCACCGCCTGCGCTGGCAGTGTCTGAAAGCCCTGTGGTTCCAAGTGCACATACTGAGCTCTTGATGATCTTTTCCAAACACTACTTTTCTTTTTCTATTGATGGCACTGCCAGTCTTCAGCTCACTCAGACATACACTGCTGGCTTCCCTTTTCTAGTAAGCTGTATGATTTCTACTCGTTGCTGCTATCCTAATGCAGACGGCCGAGTTTACAAGTGCTTCCTGTTCTACACTATTCCCTAGACTGTCTCCTCTATATTCAGATCATGCTTCTACTTCTCCACTGTTCTCAGAACAAAGTTCAAACTCCCCAATGCACGGCTAAAAGTTTCTCCACAATGACCTCATTTCACTTCTCTACTGTTTCCACCACATCATCTGACGCTGCGTCTGATGCAGTCCTTTCATATGTCTGGAATGCCTCTGCCATGCCCAGACCTTCCCAAATTACCAAAGCTCAAATGCAAATTTCTTCCTGAGAACCCTAACTCCCTGCTTCCAGCTTAATTTCTGGCACTCCACCTATTCTGTCTAATATCTGCCTATGTATCTTCTTAATTCACTAACTTGTAAACGTATTTTAGTTCAAAAAGTAAAACTATCCTATCTGCGTCCTTCTCATGCCCAGTGAGCTGTTGACAGAACACGAAGGACTCAGTAACTCAGCACTGTGAGCTCACAAGCACAGAGAAGCTTGTCCCTAGCTGACGAGGCATGAGCACTGCACTTAAAGTAAGGAAGTAAAACTAAAGACTACATGGAAAGCCCCACGGACTTCATGCTTGTTTTCTCACATGATCTTATTAAAAAGAGCTAAACAATCAGAAATACCTTCATGTTTTTTACAGGCATATTACATTTTGAAGCTTAGGGTTAATTTAAAAACATTTTATCAACTTTTAGATTTCTGTTATTTCAATACTAAAACCAATTTCAGGGGCTGGAGGAATGGCTCAGCAGTTAAAATGCTTGCCTAGCAAGCACTAAGTCAAGTGCTAAGTACCCGGGTTGATTCCCCAGCACCACATAAGATGGGTGTGGTGGTGCACGCCTGTAATCCCAGCACTCCAGAGATGAGGCTGAGACAGGACTGCTGTGAGTCCAAAGCCAGTCTGGGCCCCATCCTGAGTTCAGAACCAGCCTGGGCTACACAGCAAGACCCTGTCTCAAAAAGGGGAAAAACAAAACAACAACAACAAAAAAAACCCCATAAAAATAAAACATCAAAACAAAACAAAGCAAAAAACCAATTTCAGGAGAAAGTTTAAAAATGACTTAAATATTTTCAACACGATAATGACTACTCCCTGAGTTCAATTCCCCAACACCATACAAACTGGGCATAGTGGCACACATCTACAATCCCAGCACTGAGAAGGCTGAGGCAGAAGGATTGCCATGAGTTCAAGACCAACCTGGATTACACAGCAAGACTCTGTCTCAAAAAAAAAGTTCTTTATGGGTAATAGTTCTAAATATACTATTAAGTAGGGCTGGAGGAATGGCACAGTAGTCAAAGCACTTGCCTTGCAAGCTCAAGGCCCTGAGTTCATTCCCCAGTACCACATAAGGCTGGGTGTGGTGCACCCCTGCGATGCCAGCACTCAGGAAGCTGAGGCAGGAAGACTGCTGAGTTCAAGGCCAGTTTGGGATTACAGAGCTAGATGCTATCACAAAGAAAACTTATATACATATCCTTAAGTAACATATATTTTGAGACAGGGTCTTGCTGTGTATCCCAGGCTGGTCCTGAAGTCACTATGGAGCCCAGGCTGGCCTTGGACTCATGGTAATCCTGTCTCAGCCTCCCAAGTGCTGGGATTACAGGCGTGCGCCACTGTATCAGTTTATATGGTGCTGGGAAACCAAACTCAGGTACTTAGTACTTGCTAGCACTTGCTAGGCAAGCACTTTAAATGCTGAGCCAGTCCTCCAGCCCCTCTTAAGTAATATTTAATCTTAGTTTTTTCAAAGCATAGTATTTTGTTTTTCAAAATCAGAAAGATTTTAAAGTATGAATTTCGGGGATGAGGATATGGTTCAGTGGTAGAGCATATGCTTACTAAGTGTGAGGCTATGGTTTCAATCCAGCATCAAGAAAAAAATTCAAACTTGTATGAAAATAACATTTAATCTTATGTGTTGGGTGTTTATAATTATGGGTTCACATAAGATTATAGAAAATTAGGTCTCAAAAATAGCCCAATTATGAGACAACAGTTATAAGAGCATGTGTTACAATGTAAAATCGGCCACCTGTAAGACGAGGGTATTCCAGTGCTGAGAAGAATACATGGGCAGCATCCACCATGCTACACTGCTGGGAGTTGACCCAGTCCCTGTAGGTCACTAAGGCAGGAAGCAGTCCATGACACTCAAGGACATCCCCTCAGGAAACGACACCAAGACCACATGCTGGATGCATTGAGGAGGGAAAACATCCTGAATGTATTTAGAGGGATTCTTGTGGTTTATTAATGAAAGTAATTTTACTTGAAAAAACATGAACTCAATAATTGGAAACCATCTAAGATCTCCAGTGTCCTATAGATTACAGATCAGGGCCAAGCTAACCCCAGAGCCATTCCTGGTACAAACCTACCAGACTCCTCTAATGGCTGTGTGACTGAGATAGTGAAAGCAGATGCCACTTAAGGAAATTTGCCTTTATGAAAACTACAGGATCCTTTAATAGCAATTGGTGCGACCAGTAATTTCTAAGACTCTCCTCCAAAAAAACCCCTTTGTGATTAAAAAATCAAATTCTTAATGATAAAACTACTGTTGGCTTTTAGGACTCAGGAGATAAGGACTTAAGGTCAGGCTCTGTGAGCAGTGCTGTCTGTGAAGTCAGAGATGCTACTATCAGAACAGGTGTTTTAAAGGAACTAGGGTAATGCTATACCTTTTGTACACATCTTGAAACACAGGCAGAAATCATTGTTGTGGAGGTACCAGGATGAATTATGAGGGAATGCAAAGTAACTGCCACATCTTGAATGGGGAACCCAAGCAATGGTCCTATGCAAAAAATGAAAAATTTTGTATTAGGACTCACTATGTAGTAAGAAGTAACAAAAGTAAAAGGAGAAATAGGGAAAAACTGAAATAACCTATAGTATAAGAAATGATTAGGATGCTAGAGACGTAGTTCAGCACATGCTCAATGTGCAATTTCCTGGACTCAATCCCCAGCACCAAAAAAGAGAAAAAAAAAAAGATCGTTAGATGGTATATTATGCTCACCATTCTTTAAGTACCTTACCTTGCTGGCATGCACTGTGAATTCCATTTTCAATGGCCTCGTGGGAGGCCTTCAATAGGTCTTCGCTGACACTTTCAGCATACGTGATCACTGGCGTAACACTTGGAGCTTCAACTGGCCTTGTTTCCAGTTCTATGGTTACAAGATGGCGTTTGTCTCCTAAAGTTCTATCTAAGGTATCTAAACAGAAATCAAATATCATGCCTCAGAGGTTTATTCTGGAAAGGTGTTAAAGGGGTGAAGACTGGCAAAATTATAATTAGCCAGCCCTAGGTCTCATGGAAGATAAAGCAGGAGACAGAAGATGGCACTAAATACAATATTAAAAAATCAGGCCAAACAGCTTCATGTTTACTAATGTTAAAAACCTCCTCTGAGTCATCTATTAATACTGCTTTAATGTTAAGGTGTGCTGAATCACATGATACAAAAATTGCACTTTCAAACTTTTCAGGCATCTTTTGTGACTACATTAATTATAAGCTTTTTATTAAAGTTACACACTTAAATGATAAACCATGTATAGAGTACAAAAGGCAAGTTCATAATATTGTGGCTTTTAACTCTGCCAACCCACAAACCGTTGAATTTTATGTATCGTCCCAGCAATATTTCATGTACATAAGGCTTAATTCTTTCCACAAAAAAGAGTAAAATGCTTTTGTTAAGGTTGAGAACGTAGCCCTCGATGGTCAACAATTAACAGCTACTACAAAAAGCTCCAATAGTTACTAACACAAAAACTATGTCATATTAATGCTTATAGAATTCTTCATAATTCCTTTCTGAGTTCATTTTTTACCTTATATTTTATATATAGGCATGTACATGTAAGCCAAAAATAAAACTGTCTTAGTTACTTTTTTATTGCTGTGACTCAACACCTGATATCCACAAATTTAGGGGACGAAAGGTTTATTTTAGCTCACATTTTCAGAAAGTCACAGTCCACTCAAGGGCGGCCGGGAGCAGTGAAAGTACATGGCAGAGGCAGAGGGGGAGGCAGCTCCTCCTAGCATTACAAGAAGGAAGCCATGTCCCGTCAAGTCCCATCTCTCCCCACAGGAAGGTAGCAGCACATATGGACTTCCAGGCCCCATACCAGTGGTCTACCCCTTCTCGGCCCAGCCTCAGTGCTCCACCCTCCCATGTATGCAGAATGTAGTAAACCCCACTACACTCCTGTAATCCAATCTACATGTCTGTAATCCACCCCTTCAGACCAGGCCTCCATCTCCCAACAGGACATGGTTCCGCAGACAACGATAACATCCAAATACATGAGACTTTTGTGAGACATCCCAGATCCAAAACACAGTAAGAATGAACATTCATGAAATCCTAAACTACTAAAGAAACAGAGATTACCTACCTGTACTCAGAAGTCTTCTGAAGCAACTACTGTCATATCCTATGTAATTATCCCATGGTTTCATTTAAAGTTCTGTCTCACATGCATGTGTCCCTGACTGATAGTTTACTTATGTTCATTTTGAGTGATTTCATATTGTATGCATTCTGTAAGTTGTTCCTTTGCTCCCTGTCTGTGGGATGCCTGGAAGGATACCACCTGTCCTTGACATGAACCAGCAGTGGCAGCATTCCCTTACAAAGAAAACTCTCCTTTCAATTATGTGTTTACCTTGTTTTGCCAGTGTAACCTTGTGAACTTGTATTTATTCTCAGTGGTCTGTAACTACCGTGCCTAATTATTGTAAGGGTTCAATAAATCCAAATTTGGCAGGGGAACATTTTAAAGTTGGCTCCTGTGTCCATATACTTATGCCCCTTACATTTTTGAGCATTTCCTTTCTTTTTCACTTAGCATGGTGTACCACTATTATTATTATTTTTGATAGTCTTTTGTTTTTTACTAATAGAGAGAGAGAGAGAGAGACAGAGACAGACAGACAGACAGACAGACACACAGACAGACAAGGTCTCGCTTGTCCTGAATTCACCACGGAACCCAGGCTTGAACTCATGGTGATCTTCTGTTGGTATTACAGGTGTATAGTACCACTCCTGGCTCTGACCCTGATGATTTTTACCTCTACTACGTTTTTTCTCATTGTGCTTTTTCTCAGTGTTATGATTTTTAAAAAAGTTACTCCAAGTTGTTATTCCTGTATCTATGGGATTTCTTTGAGGCCTAGATGAAGGCACATTTCTCTGGGAAAGTCCTTTGCTCCTTCCAGGTTCCTTGGCATACTCCCAATATACGAACGCTTAACATTAAATTCTTAGAGAACTTTAGGTCGTACTGGTTCTACAAATTTAGGCAAAAAAAAAAAAAAAAAAAATCTGTGCCAGAAACCTGTAATAATTACAAATTTTCAAAAGCTTCCCCTCCTCCAGAGCGAGGTATTTCCCTACCCTCTGCTCTTCTGAAGAAGACTTTTCCTAGTTAATCCTTTCCATGAATATGTGGCCCTCAGGGGCTGGGTTAGAGGCAATGACAGCTTCCTTCCTCCACCTAGATACCAGAATGCCCCTTATTTTTCCTAGATTTCTGGTGTTTCTTCCCTTCTGACTTCTGGGAATTCTGTTACTGTCTAACTGTCCCAGACATTAATGTAAACGATGTACTTGTATTTATCCAGCGTTTCCAGTTACACATCATCTGTAAACAGAACTCCTGAGTCACTTGTTCCTATAGTCTATTTGTTTAGCTTTTCACATTTTGGACTTTTCATAATGTCCTAAACATTTTCCTACATTATTTTTCAAACTTCTCTACTTTTACCTTTTGAGGATAAGAAATAATAGTTATATTATTTTTCTTAAGGGAACCAAATGGAAATTATATATAGGAAAAGCATGAGCAGAAATACAAAAACTGCACTTTCTCAAGGATACTGGTGGCACAGGATAACCACGTTTATTAAACAGTGGAACTGATTCTCCACTCACTTTATGGCATAAAAATAACACATTTACTTTAAACTTTTCATACTCATTCTGGTGTGAGGACTAGCAGGAGCTACCTCCTTCACTGGCTTTTCCTCTCCCAGGAGCACCGAAAGCACATCTGTATGGCAAAAGGCTCCCTCATCAGAAGTGAAGGGTGATAATGGCACAGGGCTGTTATGTATTTAAAACAAAACAAAAAACCTACGTACATGAAACCTGTGGAAGATGTTCTTGACTGGAAACCCTATTTTAAGATGCTAACCAAACAGGAGAAAACATAACTACTAAATTTTATTTTTTACCTGTAGCACGAGCTGAACTTAGGATGGTCTCCCGGTATGCCACCTGCAGAGGCCCAAGGTAGGTCTCCAGGCCATACTCCCTCTTGATGCGGTCATGGATGATCTCAATATGTAACTCCCCCATTCCACACAGGACCGTCTGGTTATAAGAGGAAGGAAATAAGTATCGAAGGAAACATATTTATTGTAAAATACTAAATGAAGGTATGATGTTGGTATATATTTAAATAATCTTTCACCAATTACACCCAGCTTCTTCTACAATATTTTGGAGGGACAAGCTCCTATATTTAACACTGTTTTTGACATTTGGGGCTGGAATAATATGGCAAATACAACTGAATCATTGGCCACTCTCTCTTTCTATGACAGATCAAATAAATTCCTCTCCCCCTCCCCATCACAGAGTCAAATTCTGGCCAATAGAACATGAATTCATTTTTACAATTTCTAGGTTATATCTTTAAGAGGAGGAAAAAATGTCTCAAAATAAAAAATAATCTGCATCAAAACCATTAAGATGTATTTCAACAACAATGGACAGCTACAGCTGAGGATGTAGCTAAGTGTGAAGGTCCTGAGTCCCCCCCTCCCCCCCCCCAACACACACACGATAAAGCCCTCTTTTAAAGCATAAGCAACAACTGTCTTAAAAGCGCTTGAGGGTAGCACTCTGAGAATGAAGAAATAACCTTCCCCCTAAACATTTTCCATTCAGATGGGCATTTATTTCCTGACTATCCTGGGCACCTCACAGCTTTGAGCACAGTCAAAATCTCCAGAAGAGTCAGAACCGTCATATAAGGGAGTGACTTTTATCTTTTTTTAATCCTTATTATTTTTGAGTCCCTGTTAAAACAATGAAATCTACATCAAAACCATTAAGACATATTTCAACAACAATGGATAAACACAAAGGTCTTTGTGTATGAGAAAGAACACAGTGCAATGCATGTACATTTCCTGTATCTTATCATATGCCATCTGTGTAATGCAGCCAAAGAGATCTGACTTTCGTTCTTGGATACTGAGATGTGATCCTCCAACTGCCCCACCTCAATTTAAGTGTCTGTTTGCTACTGGATTGTTTACCAAACTCTAGTATGATTTATGACATGGACTTTGGAACACACCTTATTAACTTTAACCTCCCAATATAAGGGAAACCAAAGCTACTTATGGTAGGGCTGGAAACTGAATGCGAAGCACACAGGTTATGCGATGAGTCCTAGTAAACACCGTGGGCACAAAAGGCTGAATCAGCAAGCCACTCCGGCTGGCCATACTCTTTACCTAAGAGGGTGTCATGAAGAACTAAGAAGGCACTGTGTTTAAAACCTTTGTAGACTCTGCAAAGTCTGCTTCCTCTGGCTGGCTCTAATTTGTATACTTTTGCTGCAAGAAGACTGTAATCATAGTTAAAAAAAGATTACTTGATATGATTGCTATTCTTTAGTATAAAGTTAAAAACTTTTATAAAAAGCAAGTGAGTATAAACACAGAATGACTTGTTGCAACTGTACAAATACATCTGGAAAAATATGTTATGCTCTATAATGTAGTACAATAAAAGAATAGATATGGAAGAGTCTGGTATACTGTGTATTGCTTTGCTATAAAAATGTACTGTTTTCTTTTGAATTTTCTCTAAACTCTTAAACTTTACTTTTCCTTCTTAAAAAAAAGATACAGAATATAATCTTTATGCTGATGAATCAAAAACACCTGCTCTTCTACTATATTAGACATTAGTTCTTTTTTTCTTTCGAGACAGGGTCTCGCTCTGTAGTCCAGGCTACTTCTGAACTCACTATGGCACCCAGGCTGGCCTTGGACTCACAGCAATCCTCTTGTCTCAGCCTCTGGGGTGCCGGGATTACAGGCGTGCACCACCACACCTGTCTTACGTGGTGCTGGGGAATCGAAATTGGGTACTTAGCGCTTGACTCAACTCAAGCCCTTTAACCACCGAGCCATTCCCCCAACCCCCAGAAACTACTACTTGTCACATTGTTAGACTATAATCTGTTGCTCATGTCCACTCTACATGTGCTACTGTCATTAAAAGCAGCTTCCAGACCCACCTTAAGTATGCTGTTTTTATAAGTTTTGGCATCAGAGGCTCAAGGTTTTGCTTCGGAGTTGGATATTATTTCTAAATTTCATAAAAGTGGTCTTATAGAAGGTTAAAAATGGTGGGGAGTAAGTAGTTTCTATGTGTGAAATAAAAATATAATAGGAAATTAAAAAGAACCTGTTTTTTTTAGGTTGATAATGAAATAGAAGTTTTTGTTGTGAATCAAGAACAAGCTTTCATTGTCAGAAACAGAGCTCAACTAACGCTTTAGAGGTATGTATATGTATACACATAAGTACTCTCACAAAAACACATCTGGGGCATAACACACATACTTGTCCAGAGTCAGGGTCTAATCTCACTTTCAAACTGGGATCTTCACGCTGCAGGCATTTCAACGCATGATCCAAATCTAGGGGACAAACAATCACTGTTACCTTTACATTGATTTTGTAGGTAATGCCCTATATGTTGCAATGGGGAAAATACATGAACTAGTAGACAAACTCTGAGAAGGAAAATTTTAAACAGCCGTAAGTGCCTTAGAGAAAATAAAACAAGGAAACCTAACTGGGATGGGAAGCCTGAGATGGGGTGATATGAAAAGTCATCTCCAGGATGATTTAAACAAAGACAAAAATAAAAAGAAGCTATAGGAAAAATCCTGAAGAAAATAAACCAAATCGAGGGAATGGTGGGGCAAGGACTGGAGAGCAGCAAGAGGGCCCACAGCCAGAGCTGGCTGAGTAAACTGAACAAGAGCGGGCAGGGGCTCAGGGAGCAGGAGAGCACCGCCCTAACCGGTGAGGCCCACGGCACCGCACCCCGCATCATGAGCATCCAGAGACCAGGACATGTGTGGCAGGGACAGTACCAGAGGAGGTCTTACGTTCATGTGGGGAAGTCGGAGTTTCCACTGGGAAGTCAATGGAAAAGGGGCAAGAACATCATCGCATTATATTTTGCAAAATCACTGTAGGTGCTGACAAAAAAGTAAAGTGTCTTCAAATTACAATACTACAATCGCTCTCTGATGAATCACTACAACCAAAGAGGAAGTAAGAATGTATTGTTTGCATTAAATACGCCACTTAAAAAGAAATGATAAATGTGAAATATCTCATTATTCCTTTTTTATATTGCTATCATCCCAAAATAATAACACAGTTTGAGTATCTTGCATTTGAAATACTTGAGATCAGCAGTGTTTTAGATTTGGGAACATTTCAGATTCTGGACACTGAGATTAGGGATGCTCAATCTGTATTTTAATATTTTAGGGTAAAAACATATTAAAATCAATTTCATCAGTTTCTTTTATTTTTTATGTAACAAATTTTGAATTACATCTGTGTATCATATTAATTTCTTTTTTTTTTTGAGATACGAGTCTCATTCTGGAGTCCAGGCTAGTCTGAAACTACTCACTATGTAGCCCAGGTTGGCCTCAAACTCACAGCAATCGTCCTGCCTCAGCCTCTCAAGTGCTGGGATGACAGGCATGTGCCACATGTTGTTTATGTAGTGCTGGGGAATCAAACCCAGAGCCTCACTAGGAAAGCACTCTAACCACTGCATTATTCCTCAGCTCACATAATTTCTATGTGGACAGTGTTGTTCTAGACTCTCGCTTCCCCTAAAGTTTGTTCAAGAAGCACTACCAGCATCACCCAAAGCCTAAGCGAGACAGGCTCTGAGGTCCCAAAGAATCTTTCTGAGTTAGAATCTACATTTTAATAAGAATCCTAAGAGATGTGTAAGCACATTCAAGGTAAATAGGCATTGTTTTTTTTTTTTTTTTTTAAGAACCTACAGATACTCAGAATTACTGTGTTTGTTTTTTTGTTTTGTTTTGTTTTGTTTTTTTTTGAGACAGGGTCTCACTCTGCAGCCCAGGCTGGCCCTGAACTCACTACAGAGTCCAGGCTCGCCTTAGACTCATGGCAATCCTCCTGTCTCAGCCTCCTGAGTGCTGGGATTACAGGCATGCGCCACCAAGTCCGGCTTATGTGGTGCTGGGGAAGCGAACTTAGGTACTTAATACTTGACTTAGCACTTGCTGAACCATTCCTCCGGTCCTTGAATTTGGTTTTTGGAATGAAGAGATAGTATAAAGTCTAATGCGACATTTGAAGTGCAAAATGACTCTCAAATATATTTAAAAGAATTTACAGGTTACTTTCCTTGGGCAGCTCCAGTCTTTCCGGGCCTGTTACTTCTGATATTTCTGATATAACTGGTTTGGCCGACACAGAAGTGACTTGGCAGCACTGAGACAACAGAAAACTGCTGCCGCGACTGCTTTAATTTATGTGCTGTTCCTCCACTAACTGAACAAGCAAAAAATTCAGTTTCCTTCAGTACTTGGGATTATCTTACAGCTACACTTAGATATCTTCACGTGACCCTCACAAGATGGGCAAGGACCAGTAACCCCTACTTAGCTTGGGGGTTTCTCTTTCTTTCCCACCGAGTCCTCAGAAGACATGTGATGGAAAAAGATGGCTTTTGGTTTTCCATAATCAGTAGGTCCAACTTGTTTTCAAGAGAAAGAAAAGTTAGGTTTGTTCTTAGTCTACAAGAGGAATTCACTGAGAACCTCATAGGGAGGCGATGCTTGAGCTGAGATCTAAGGAAAGCGTAAGCATTTTCCAAGCTGGCAGAGGAATCAATTCCAACGTTAGAGAGAATAGGTGGAAAGGAAGAGCAATGCAGGAAGAGTCGGTATCTTCAACAAATCAGAACTACTTCTCTGGGGGAACATAAGGTATGGGCAGTGCTGTGGTTTAGATCGGAATGTCCCCCAAAAGACTCATATATCTGGATGTTACGGATTATCTATGGAACCATGTGCTGTTAGGAGTTAGAGTCTGGTCTGGAAGGGTGGATTATGGGCATATGGTAGATTACAGGTGTGTAGTGGAAGACAAGCATATGGTTGATTATAGATTATGCGCTTAAACCTGGAAGGGATAGAACACTGAGGCTGGATCTGGAAGGGCCAGAACACTGGCACAGGACCTTGAAGGGTACAGGCTACTCCCTCCCTTCCTTTAGGGCACTGACTTCCAGTTTGCAATGCCACGGGGAGTTGCCTCTACCACCACTTTGCCATGTGCTTCCACTGTGGCCTTCTGAAACCATGAGCTAAACTAAACTTTTCCTCCCCTAATTTGTACATGTCAGATATTTTGTCACAGCAACGAAAGTAACTAAGACAGGTAGCTGATGAGGTGGTTTTTTTTTTTTTTTTTTTTTTTTTTTGGCTGGAAGAAAAGAATACAAAGGAAGAAGGCAGTCTCTGGGAATGTGACCAGGCCAGAAGGCTCCTGGGAGAGACTGCATAAGTTATCCATGCCATTCTGTTGCCGCCTGCTGCTGATGACTGTGTTTCCTTTTCTTCTGCAATACTGGGGACCAAACCTGAAAAGCGCTGCGCTAATGCTTAGCTCTTATTTTATTTCAGACAAGGTCTCACTCAGTTGCCCAGGCTAAGACAACTTTCAGAAGATGCCTTTGCAATCCATGTCAGCTACTGAGGTATATGAAATCATGCTTCTTCTTACTCTCTTCTGCTCTCAGCAGTCCCAAGGTGATGCCCAAGGCTTCAGCAGTCATCATAGCAACTATGTACTCAGACAGACAGAGCAGAAAGGTTGGCACCTGCTGGGTGTGGTAGCGCAAATCTGTAATCCCAGCCCTGGAGAGGCTGAGGCAGGAGGACTGTCGTAAGTTTGAGGCCAGTCTGGGCTACTTAGTGAGTTCAGAACCAGCTTGAACTACAGAGTGAGACTCTAAGAAAAAAAAAAAATAACAGAAAAGAAAAAGAAAAAAAAAAAAAGGTTGGAGTCTGGGTATCTAGTGATTTTGCTAACCCCTGGGCTACTAAGTCAAAATTTCTTGTACAAGAAAGAGAAAAAAAAACTTTGGTCCTATTAAGCAACTGGTATTTGGGGGATTTTTTTGCTATATGTAACCAAGTCTGACTGCCAATAACACAGCTGGAATCATGGGCTTTATGTTCCACATTAAGTCTGAGTTTGTGCTATAAAGTAAAGAAAGTCTACTGTAGAATTTTGAACTAATATGTTAAACAAAGCACATAACTCCCCAAAGCCCGAACAATACTAGTCATAATACATAAATCTCCTCACTGGTCTTCTACAGGTTGAGCTAGACAATAAGATGAAATAGCATTTTTATACATTAAAAACTGAGTTTTTCTGGTCTATTACAAATATATCAGTATACTTTGTTTGACCTAACATACTATAAAGACAGATCTAAGGCCAATTACATGAAATCTCATAGACAATACCAGCAAAACAATGGTAAGGAAGAATACAAGAAAAAATTGTGAAGATTTAAGAAAAAAAATACACAAGCATTTGTAAAAATCAAAACATCTTAAGTGAAAACCTAGACCACCTACAAGAAATACTTCTAGTAACTCAAAATAAAATGCAAGTCAATCACATAAGCAATCTTTTGAGGACACAGTGTCATTATTTTAAACAAATTATAAGAATACTAACTCATACACTAGAGTTATTTGTACCTGGCTGCTTAGCCAGTGATGGAGGTTCTATAGTGCAGAAGAAAACTGGTTCTGGGACTTCCACCCCAGCCAAAAGAAGCCTCTGTCCTTCACTGTTGGGCCTGTGCTTTCCTCTTCCTTCCCTCTCGGGTCGACGAGCAGCAGCCAATGCGCTGGACTTGGATGAGACCATGGTGTGTCCGGTGGCAGTCTGCAAGCATACAAGAAAACTTGGGGAAAAAAGAAAAACAGGTCTTGGCAAGCACTCATCTTCCACTAAGAATCACAAAACAAAAATTTTAACATGCCACTTTTTTTCTCATTAGAACTTTAGAGAAATAAATTGATAAAGCTCACTATTGACTGTGTATAAGTTCATTTAACTTGTTTTAAAATTCTATCCAAAGCACCCACTGTAATGAATTTTAACAGTATAAAATACACACACACACACACACACACACACACACACACACACACCCCAACCAAAATTCACTGGGCAAAACAGATAAATTTAATTATTTGCCTAAAACTTTCCATCATAAGAAGACAGATGAAGTAGAAGGCCATTATAGTATTTTAACACCAGTAAGAATTTATTACTCTTTTGTAGATAATTTCCTATTAACTAAAACATTCAATTAACCAGAATACCCTACCCACACAGAATTGCTTCTCCGTAGAGTCTAGCTATTCTTCAAAACTACAGTCTCACTTTTTCTACTGAGGGATCCTGAAATTTGCAACTATGAAGTCAAGTTTAAAAATGTAAAAGTAACAATGTAATCCAAATGACAAATATACCAAAGTTTAACAAAACTAATCTGACTTAATCTATAAATATGAAATGCTCTTAGTTTTAATGTACAAAAAATAGATACAGCATCAAATATTTTCATCTGTTCATCTCCAAGTGTTTATATGGTGCCAACAACATGTAAGCACTGATCTGCAGACTGAGGAAACAGCTGAGAACAACAGTATATTTCATTTAGATTTTAACTTTTTATGTGTAAATATGGAATTAAACCATTCTGTCTATACTCCTGTATAATTTTCTATCTAATGTATGCTATTCAGTTACACTGATGAATATGCCACAAGATTCACTGTGCTATTACTGATACGCATTTAGATTGCTCACCAGTTTTTGCTATGACAAAATACCTCCTTGTATTTAGACTATTATTTCCAAGAGAGATCACTGGTCACTTACATGTTTAAGGCCAACAGTCAAAGCAATGTTACCAGCAGTCAGTGAAGGTATTTCCACATGCTGGTCAGCAAACGGCAAAAGCAGACGGCTTATTCTCTCCCTAGAGAAACCGCAATTTGTTTTAGTAAAACGCTTTAATGAGTGGGGTTTTAGAGAATAACCTAATCTTCGACTTACGTGCAGTTACCATTAATATTGTAGAGGGCCAGCTGGGGCTTCAGTGTGCCTGAGTAAATGCGCATAAACACAAGTGGTCCTCGCTGCTTGTCATGGAGAACTTTAAATGCCAGCGCACATAGGTCATCCTTGTACCACTGCCTATAAAACAAAAAGTGCATCCAGGAAGCCTTCCTGTAGATGTCCCACATATCTACATAGATCAAGTCAGAATTACAGCAGAAATCTAGCCTTAAAGCCCTCCAAAGGTCCCTTACATCTTTTAGCACAGCTCTCCCAGGCCATTAGGTAATGTCACAATGTACCTTGCCTCCTCCAGTGACTAAATTAATGATAAGATTCCATTAATACTTCAAACAAAATTTAAGAAATGGATTCTCTTCCAAATATTATTATACCCATCTGAAAATAGTTTCAGTGTCAAGAACTCTCTCCTCAAAGAGTGTTTTCAGGAATATCATATACTTATCAAGAAACTGACATAGTAAATACACAATAGGATCCTGGCAGCCACTGCTCTCACCTTTCTCCTCCGCTTCCTCTCTAGCTACAAAGCCATTAAAATCTACTATATACATGTGAGCCTGTTTACACAGGGCCTATCCTTATAGAATGATGTTCTTACAGCAATGTTCACTGATAGGCTTTTTTTGAGCTATGCTTTAAAAATTATGAATTTTCCTGAAATTGCCAATTTTTTTTTGTAGAGGTGCATTTTTTTCTGAGGAGACATCAGATTATTTATTAGTTTTAAGTCTACGCCTAAAGTGGGTTAAATACTTTTATTATAGGATTTCTTCAATCTTATTCTTACTCCTTCCAACTTTTAACAGTAACAAGTACAAATACAGAGAGCTTGCTATTAATATACACCAGCCCTGCTCCTTATGTTCAGTGTGAACTCAATGAACCTTTATAACAACCCTAGGAGATAGGTCTTATTCTCTGAATTTTAAACATACAGATGTTAAGCAATTTGGAAGACCTGTGACTTAAAAAATACAAAGCCCATGCTCATGATCACTTCACCACAAAGCCCTTCTAATTTAGAGACATAAAAACAATTACGTTTCTCTCTCTCTCTCTTTTTGGAGACAGGGTCTTCCTCTGTAGCACAGGCTGGTCTTAAACTCACTATGGAGTCCAGGCTGGCCCTGGACTCACGGCAATCCTCCTGTCTCAGCCTCCCCAGTGCTGGGATTACAGGCATGTGCCACCATACCCAGCTTATGCGGTACTGGGGAACTGAACTCGGGTACTTAACACTTGACATAGCTCTCCCTAGGCAAGTGCTTTTACCGCTGAGCCATTCCTTCAGCCCAATTATGTTTCTTTATAGCCACAAACCACTTTAACTTTATGAAGATTCCTGAAATCTACATGAATATAAATAAACGTACCGAATGCTTAACAAACTTTTTACACTACGGTAGTAGGATTAACACTTGCTTACACTTTTAAATAGTGAAAAGCCACTGTCTGAGCTCCAGTCACAAACATACTAGGTGACAGGAAATGATTTTTAAAAGTCCCTTTCAAGTATGAGTTACTACACTGCTATATTACATCATTTATAAAGATATTCCTAATTGTTATTCAAAAGTGGTACTTAACTACTTTTCCCCTCTTGTTTTTCTAAGGCTGTAGAATTTAATCTGCATGACCACGCACTTACAGAAATTCATAGTTGCGCTCTTCGGGAGAAGGCAAATACATAGTAATGGCATCTAACAGGGGCTGTACACCTTTGTTTTTCAGGGCGCTTCCACAGAGCACAGGCACTGCTGTCTGAGCCAGCGTCACTCTGTGTATTGCCATCTGTAGCTACAAGGCAGAGATATAAATGGACATTCATTGTGTGTGCAATACAGTCTCAGCCAGAACCTCCTGAAATTAGAAGTCTCTCCTAACCACCCACATAAAATGGCCTAACAACTCACATCACCACTACTCTTGGTGGCATATTTTTCATTACAAAACAGGTGTGTACCTGTTGTGTGCGTATGTGTGCAATGTGTGCGACTGAGAATCCAGCCCAAGGCCATCCCTTCTTAGCTACATCCCCAGCTCATTTTTACTTCTAATTTTGAAACAGGGTCTCACCAAGTCACTAAGCTGCCCAGGCTGGACTTGAACTTGCGATCCTTCTTCCTTTCTTTTTTTTGAGACAGGTTGGTTCTGAACTCTCTAACATAGCCCAGCTAACCTTGGACTCAGGACAATCCACCTGCCTCAGCCTCCTGAATGTTGGAATTACAGGCATATACCACCATCCCAGCTTTTCATGGTGCTGGGAAATTGAACTTGGGGCCTTGTACTTGCAAGGCAAGCACTTTAACCACTGGGCTACTCCTCTGGCCCAAACTTGCAATCCTTCTGCATCAATCCCCAATGCAGGGATTACAGGCCAGCACCAAAGGGCACAACTATATTATTTTTAACTGTAACACTAATCAATACTGGGCACATTAGATACTTATTAGGTGTCTCTTGTTCATCAGAATGTAAAGCCCTGATAATCATTACAGTATCATGCAAATGTTTGTAATTTCCAAAAATTAGAAGTTTAAGATATAAAATTAATATTCTTGTGACTGACCTTGATAGCTTAGCAGAGAAACATATCAGAAATAAAAATAAATTTTTTTTCCAAGTGACAGATCCGTATAAACCAAATCGAAAGGAAGATAAAAAATCAAAGCTGAAAATTTATTAAAAAGACCTCCAAAACCAAAAAACGTACTACAGTCAGTGTCCATTCTAAAATAAAATGAGCTAGAAGAAAAAGAATTCTGAACAAAATGACCACTGCAGTGGCGTGGGCTTAAGTACAAACCTTCCCCCAGCAGCCCTCCTAAGAAATGCCAGAGTGCAGAGGACAGCTGCCCAGCATGAGTGATGACTGATCCTGACTCTACGTATTTTAGAAAGATTAAATTTCTAATTTTGAAAAGTGTATCTAAAAATAGTAAATTGCTGGAATTATCTATGTATCTGTATTCATAACTTTACCTTTTTTTTTTTTTTTTTTGAGACAGGGTCTTGCTCTGTAGCCCAGGCTGATCCTGAACTCACTATGGAGCCCAGGCTGGCCTTGGACTCACCACAATCCTCCTTCCTCAGCCTACTGAGTGCTGGGATTACAGAAGTGCGCCACCATGCCGGTTTATGTGGTGCTGGGGAAATCAAACTCAGGTACTTAGCATTCTACATAGCAAGTGCTTCAACCACTGAGCCATTCTTCCAGCCCCTTTACCTTAATTTTGAAGCCAGCATTTTCTAATGGTACATAATGTTAAAATATTCAAAATTTTGTCATAGAAATCAAACTACATCCAGTTATTAAATTTTATTAAAGCAATTAAATAACACAATTACCTTTTCAGCTGGTAGCAAATCAAAGTTTTCACTAAATTCTCCTAAAACCAAGCCAGCAAATTCATCATCCAAATCTGCAACCTGTAAAGAAAGACTTTAAGTCCTGTAACTTGCAGTTATTTTTCCAACTATTAACTTATTTAAATACCACAATACGTATTATTCAAATATTTTAAGATACCTACATGATCTACCTCATTCAAGTTAAAATAACTCATCATGACTTTTAAAGAGATAGTGCTTATTTTTTAAAAATCAGAAATTAAAGAAACATTTAAGCTTTCTAAACTCATAGTCAAAGCTCGATAAAGTATGCATTAAGTGGTATAAACTCAAGAGTGCTCAAAAACTGAAAGAAAAATGCACATTTTGGAGTCATTGATAGTACATAGATTGCTATTTAGATAAATTTAAGAGTTGGAAGAGAGCTTCATCTGGTACTCAACACTCTGAAATTGCTAGATTTCCCATGACAGTCAACTAGAAGAACTGATCTTCCTATAACCCTGCACCAAATGAAAACCTTTGAGGAGTGGTGGCATTACTTCAATAATCAAAAATGCAATCACCTTTTCATAATTACCTGCTGATATGGAACAAGAGAACTCAGCTGACAATAAGTTAACAGTTTCAAAAATTGGTAATGGGGTTGCGGGGGGAACCTGTAGGAAGGTGTCAGTGGTTAAAGTGCTTGCCTAGCAAGTGCAACATCAAGCACTAAGTACCAGAGTTTGACTTCCCAGCACCACATAAGCTGGGCGTAGTGGTACACGCCTGTGGTCCCAGCACTTGGGAGGCTGAGGCAGGAGATTACGGTGAGTCCAAGGCCAGTCTGGGCTGCATAGTGTGTTCAGGACCAGCCTGGGCTACAGAACAAGACTCTGTCTCAAAAAAAAAAAAAAAGAGGTAATGGTATATAAGGAGGAAAAAAATTCAATCTGGTGAGAAAAACAACTGTAGCAAAAATATAACTGTTAACTATAGCAAAAACATACCTAATCATCTTCTCAGAAAGCAGTACTGGAGGTATAACAAAATATGATGAATATTTGCACTTAAAATTTATTTAAATTGAAAGAAAATATTCCTCCTCACTTTGAACAGTTATCTATCATTCCTGTCACTTTCTGAGGCAGTTCTGGAAGTCTTCTTTCATGAGTGTCTTTAGTTGTGCTGTCATGGCTGCCTTGAGGCCCTGAATTAATTCAAAACATCTACCTTCTATAGTTATTTCGAGAGCCAGAAGCTGCGTGGTTCCACCTAGACCTAGTGCATAAGGCGGATGAGGACACATCAATGTCTTCGCAAGCCTGCCTTTCCATTAAGTGGCACTTGGCAGTGACATTCATCATACTCTTTACCATATCTCATAAAAACATCCACTCATTTGTTATAATTCAGTGGGATCACTACAAGACTGAAAATGAATGAACCATAACTACACACAGCAACAGGGATGAACCTCCAACTTGATATAAAATGATATAATAATGAAGTTCACACATGCAAAACTTAAATTCTTTAGGAATATATACATTTGCAGTAAAAAAATTTTTTTTAAAAAGTTAAGTACTATTTGCAGGCCAGAGAGTATATATAGCTTAAGAACAGGACACATGGTCAGTACTCACAGGCCCTAGGATCAACTGCCAATCCCAAATAAGCAAATAAATAAATAGATAAATCACGACTACATTGCATGTAAAGTATGTAAAATTTCACAGCAAATAAAATATGCTCAAGTTCCTAAATACTTCTACAATTTCAAACTCTAAGTGTTTATTTTACTTGTTCAATTAAGGCATTTCTTGCTTCAACTGTTTCCTTGAGCAACTCAGGATCACTCATCTCCAAAAGGGGTTTTCTCTGGAAGTCTTTTCCATCATCTGAATTAGAACTCCAAATAAGTTTTTCTTTATTCACTACATCCACCACTCCTTTGAAAGTTTTAGCTTCACCAATTGGTAACTATAAATTGAAGTAAAATTAATATTATTAAATGGTAACTCATTTGGAACTGCATTACCAACAAAATTTATCTCATTCTGCCATTCTCCGAATGACCACGATCCCCACCGTCTCCAGCTATTTTCCTTGTACCCCAGCTTCCTCCAAGAAGAATATGGCTTTGCACTTTACCTGCAAAAGCAAAGGCTTTGCCTTCAGCTTCTCTTTAATGCTTTCAACTGCATAGTTAAAGCTATAGAAAGCAAAATAATCTTGGTTAGAAATATAATCAAAAATTCTTTTAAAAATGTGTTCTCTGAAACAACCCCTTTAGTCTCAATGTTAATCACTTAACAGTTTTCTACAGAATAGTATCCTGAATAAATTTTAATATTAATTTTGGGTAACAATGACTGAGTAGCTGCTATAATTCCGTCACGTAGAAATTTAGGGTATTATTATTAAGTGCCACACAACTAAATTTTGACATTAAGGTCAAATGAATTGATTAAGTTCACAAAGGTATAAAGTTATGATTCAACTTTCCACAACTAGATATTCTATTATACAAAGCTACCAGCTGTCTTTCAAGAGGCAGACCTTTTTTTTTCTATAATTTTATCTTAGGTGTTTCTAATATGCTATGTTATTTCATTTTTAGGCTACTATTAGCTTTGGCTACTTAGTACATGCCCTCTTTATTTTAATTAATTAAATAATTTATTTAGACAGGGTCTCAGTCTGTAGTCCAGGCTGGTTCTGAACTTACTATGTCCTGAATACTGAGATTACAGGCATGTGACACCACGGCCAGCTATATATCATCTTTAGCACATGGGTTGATTTATACATACATGCAGATCATTTGGACCCCAGTGTCCATGAGAACAAATCCGGTATTCAGGGAGCTCCCTCCCTCCCCATCACCACAGCGCTGTCAGTCAGTAAATAAGTATTTCCAACTACTGAAAGGAACTCCAAACAACAAAGGTCAGAACTTGAACCTAGCACATTTTAAAGGTTGCTACACTATTACTAATCAAGCCAAAAACACTACACAGCCTTAGAATTAACTGTGAAGAGTTACATAATCACAAAGCACATGGCTGTGGAGTCTTAGAAGAAGGGACACATACCTTGTGGGTTGGAGTGTGGGTAAAAAGTTTGAGGGCCAGGAAGTGGGGGAGGGGCACCAAACTGGCAGCTTGAGTTGAGGAAAGGAGAGAAGATACATTGTTGCAGCCTCTTCCTAAAAAAGCTGTAGAAGCAGGAGGCAGGGAAGAATGCCAGCGATGCATGAAGTCTACAGAGGCTTCAGCAATGAAGGAAGGCCCTAAAAACTTCTAAAAAGCAGCACTGGAACCAGCAAGGTACCGGATGACTCACAATGTCTAGCAGTTTTCTATTAATCTGAGATTGTTTTTCATCTAGGAATTAGGTGCTTTGAATTTTTTTATGGAAATAAATTACGATGTGATGATTTATGCCCTAGAAGAAAGCTTTAATTTCTGAACTTAAGTTGTAGTTGTGAAAAGTACAAACTGTACTCCCTCTTTTATCAAACATTTTCTATACCTTGCTCCAGTTTTGTCCATCTTGTTCAAAAAACAAATTCGAGGTATCTTGTGCTTATCAGCTTGCCTCCACACTGTGAGGGTTTGGGCCTAAAGCAAAGATGAAGGAGAAAAAAAACACACATATAATATATACTGGATATACACATTGGACAGAAACAACTATGACTAGACACGGAAGGAACAATCCAAGAATCTATTGTACCATGGAATTGGGCCTGATTCTAGCGCAGAATTAGTATAACTGCACTTGTATTTCTAAGGTCATTCTTTAGTTATTAAGTAAACAAAGCAAGGATGTGATAAAGGGAAATGAACAGTATGCTTTAAATTGGGTATAGTATTTTTGGGTGAATTAGGTTCCACACAAGAAAATGAACACCCAAGATATACTTAAAGACATGTAAAAACAGCTGAGTGTGGTGGCGCACAACTGTAACCATAGCACTCAGGAGGCTGAGGCAGGAAGACTGCCGTGACTTTGAGGCTAGCCTGGGCTCCACAGTGAGTTCAGGACCAAACTGGACTACAGAGTGATACCCTGTCTCAAAAAAGAAAACGGAAAATAAAAGACTTAACTAATAATCAGAAGGCCTACTTTTTGTGTAGCTTCATATTTCCTACTACCTCCCACAAAATAGAGATGATTTAATGTCAGTTTTCTGAGGTACAAAACAGGAACTCTGCTTTAATTCAGACAAATGCTGTGAGCAAAAAAGGACAAATAGGAGTGTACAAAAATATGCTATTATGATAAAATCATCTTCACTGTGATATTTGAATGTTCATGTAAACTAATGAGGATTTAAGGGAAAAAGGATACAGAATACGCCACAACTCCAGAAATTTTCCTCATGACCCTCCCTGCCTATAAGCAACCTGTTCTCATTTCTGTCACCGCAGATTCATTCTGCCCTTTGTGTGTGGTGGTGGGGGAGGTACTAGAAAGTGAACAGAGCTTTCCCACTGAGCTATATCCTCAGGCCATTTTATTATTATTATTTTAATTTTGAGACAAGATCTGGCCACGTTGCCCATAACCTGGCCTCAAATCATTATCTTCCCACCTCAGACTCCCAAAGTACCGAAATCAGATTACAGCTGCACACCACTACAGCTATTCTTGAACCTCATACATCAAGTTTGTCTCTATGTGTTTCTGACATTTATTGACCCAGTTGGGTATATGGGTTCATTCTTTTTTTTAGAACATATTCCTTTGTATAAATATACCAGTTTGTTTTTATCTACTTATGGATATGCACTTGGGTTGTTTCTAGGTTGGGGCTAGTATAAATTCAGCTGCTATAAAAATTCTGAGTCTTTGGTGAAAAAATATTTTGACTCCTTGGATAAAGATCCAGACCTGGACACAGTGGTGTACGCTTGTAATCCCAGCACTCAGGAGACGAGGAAGCAAAAGAACTGCCATGAATCTGAGGCCAGCCTTGGCTACATAGTGAGCTCAGGGCTGGCCCGGAACTAGGTAAGATTTTGTTTCAAAAAATCAAACAACAACCAAAAACCAAAAACCAACCAAACAAACAAAAAAAAATCTCCCAAACAAACAACTAAAAAGATATAGTAAAATTGATGGGTGTATATTTAGCCTTATTTTTTAAAAATATCAAACAGAGCTGGAGAAATGGCATAATGGTTAAGGGCAAGGACCTGAGGTGGGTTCCCTAGCACCACATAAAGCCAGGCGTGGTGATGCAAACCTGTAATTCCAGCAACTCGAGAAGCTGAGGCAGGGGGATTTCCATGAGTCCAAGGCCAATCTGGGTTACATAGTGAGCTTGGAACTAGCAAAGGCTACAGAGCAAGACCCTGTCTCATTAAAAAAAAAAAAAAAAAAAAAAAAAAGCTACACAGACTTCCAAAATGGTTACAGTATTTTTAGGCCCTATCAACAATGTGTAAGAGTTCCTGCGGCACCACACTCTCATCAGCACTACTAATTTCAGTTACTCTTTTAAGTATGAATTGGAACCTCTTTACAATTTTGTGTTTTTCAGATGACTAATGAGATTATGCTTTCCAGCCATTCAAATGTCTTTTGTAAACTGTTCACCCAGGTCTTTTGCCCATGTTTTTCCTTAGTTGTTTTTGTTAGTGGTCAGTAGTTCTTCATAAATTCTAGATACCAGTCCTTGGTTGTACATATGCATTATAAATGTCCTAGCAAATATTTCCAAGGAATGATGACACTGCTATAAAAGCAAGCCTATTATTACATTCAGAAAATTTAATATTCATATAATACTTTAACATTACAAATATTTTCTCATAGTTGTGACTTGCCTTCCTTTATTGCCTTTGCCTTTCCTTTTTTGTTTTTAGTTTTGGTGAGCAGACATAATTTTGTAAGATTAAATGAATCAAGTTTTCTCCTTCTGTGACTTATGCTTCTTATACCCTCTCTAAGAATGTTAACAACTCTAAGATTATGATGGTATTTTTTCTTCTAGAAGCAAATGATAATCTTGACATTATGGTACACTCAAAATTAATTTTTGTGTATGGTGAGAGGTATATAAGAAAATATTGTATGCATTTCCAACAGCAGAAACATTAAAAACTAACAGATCATTCCCTTTTCCTTTTACTATGAAATATCTGGTATTAGTGACACTTCGATATGTAATTTCAATTACCTTTAAGCTTTGTTTGATTTATATGAATTTAGAGTCACAGAAAACATTCTGATACATTCCACCTTTTTAAAAATCACACTGTTCTATGTACACTTCACTTTGGCAATACTTTTTACCTCTACACCAGCAGAGGCATCAAATACAGCCACTGCACCATCCAACACTCTTAGGCAACGCTCAACCTCCAGGGTAAAGTCCACATGACCTAAGAAACAGAGAAGAAATACTTCTATTTAAAAACATAAACTGTATGACCAAGCAACATAATATCTGGATCTATACTTAAAATAATTGAACAAAAGAGTCTTAAAGAGATATTCATACACCATGTTCACAGTAGCATTATTCTCAACATGACCCTCAGTAGACGGATGAATAAACAAAATGGGTATAAAGAGTTGCTCCTCCACAGGTTTCAATTCTATAGATTTAATTAGACATGGGTTGAAAATATTCAGAAAAATTGCAACTGTACTGAATATGTACATACTTTTTTCTTATCATAATTTCTTAAATAATGAAACTATTGCTATACCCTTTACATTACATATCATCTAACAGGGTGTATAGGTCAAATGCAAACACTATGCCATTAAGGGATTGGGGCATCTGCAAAGTTTAGTGTTTGCACGGGATTCTGAAACCAATCCCACACAGATACCAAGGATAAGTGCACATGCCGTAAAATATTACACAACCTCAAAGAGGAAGGAAATCCTTTTTTCAACAACACATTTCAACATGGATAAATCTGTGATGTCATGCAAAGAAAAATAAGTCAACCACAAAAAGACAAGTACTCTATGATTCTACTTACACAAAGTAAGAGAGTCAAATTTATAAATACAGAAAGCAGAACAATGACTCCCAAGGGTTGAAAGGCGACAAAGAAGAGTAATTAAGGAGTAAAAATTTAGACTCCCACAAGTCAAAAAAAGTTCTAGAGTTATGTCTCACAGCTATGGGGATATACCTTAACACTACTCAAGTACACACTTAAAATGGTTAAGAGGGTAAATTTTATGCTGTGTGTTTTTTTAAAACAGCAATAAAAAACAAACAAACCAAAAACCCCACACAAACAAAAAATAATACAGCATTTCCTATTGGTGAGAAAGCATCACACCTGGTGTGTCGATGAGATTGACTCTATATCCCTTCCAATCAAAGGTAACAGCAGCTGACTGAATAGTAATGCCCCTTTCTCGTTCTTGAGCCATGAAATCTGTCACTGTATCTCCATCATCAACATCTAATCAGAAAAAAAAGACAATACAGTTTAGTTTTAATGACAAATATTATTCCATTAGAGCATGGAACCTGACAAAATTTAAAGAAAATAATCTCTTCCAAAACATTTGGTTTAATATAGACGGTTGTAATCCTGGCATTCTTTTCCTGTATGAGTACTGTCTCAGTCACTTCCAAGGGTAGAGAGAAAGGCTTCCTGGGAGGGTACAAACCATAACCCAGACCTCCTGAAAAACACGGGGATCCACATATGCATAACCAGCCAAGAACCACATTTTTCACGTTACAACTAAAAAAACCCTAAAACTCAAAATTTTGCTGCATATTATTATTGTGGATTAAAGATTAACAAAATCCTTTCCTTTTCTACATAAGAACTTGACCTCTGGTTAACTTTCTAGTTCTTCCTTCTAGGAACCAAGTAACAAAAGTATGTCAACTATGTCACTAGCAAACATGGAAAAAATAACTTCTGATTAGTAAATTAAATCTGAATTGGGAAGAACCCTAATTTGGAAATATAACAGGCCTTTCTAAATGCGGTACACACAGCATGTCTCTTATGCGGAACCTAGACATTACACCTGTGGAGCTGTAACAAGAGAGATTCACTTCACGGAACGTAAGTCTTCTCAACAAGGCTGGCTTATGTAGAAAGAATATCTAATGCAGTTGGAAGGATAGGATTCCTACCCAATAGCCTTCTGAGCAGACCAGTGCCAAAGAGGGCCTAGGACACTCTAGTGAGTCTGAATGTCTAATTGAATCTAAAAAACCCTTTGATGGGTATTGCAACTACCTTATCTTCATGTTGTGGTTTAGACATCAGTGATTCCATGCCATACTCAGGGTCTCTCTAGGTTGACTTCTTAGTCAAAATATTTTCCAATGATGCTTTTGAATTATAATGGGGGGTGAGAAGAAGACGAAGCCATTCTAACCTCCCAGAGATCTTGTGTATCCAGAATAGTACAATATCCTTTCTGTAGTGGTAGTTTTTCCTGCATCAATATGAGCCATAATTCCAATATTACGGATTCTGCTTAAAAGACAAAAAATAAGCACCAAGAAGTATATATTACTAAAATTATAAAACAAAAATATTTATAGTAGGCAAATTTCAAAGCTAGTATTTCTGTAATTTATAATTATGTAAAAAAATGGAAACTGTTTAGATAGTATCTTACGACATTATACTACGAAAAAAGTAACAAAAGAACTAACTACAAACTTAAGAATATTTTATATTCATTTCTAAAAAGTATGTGTTCCTGATACATTATAATTATTGCATTAAATTGGGAAAATAGCTTTGTAGATATATACACTAACACCATTTTTTTAAAACACTCAGCAGTCCATGCTGTTCGTGAACTCATTATGTAGCCCAGGTTGGCCTTGAACTCATGGAAATCCTGCTGCCTCAGTCTCCCAAGTGCTAGGATTACATCATGTGCCACCATGCCCATCCTATATGGTGCTGGGGAATCCCACCCCCATGGCCTTGCACTTGCAGTGTTTTAACTACTTTTGTTATTCCTGCAGGCTACGAGCACATCAATTTATAATTAGCTAGGGTAGCTTTCTACAGATACTATAGCATTCATTAATAATGCCAATCAGAGAAAACTTGTAATGTTTCTCAACAGCATATAGAAAAAAACAGTATCAATGATATTACTTACTTAGCTATAGGAGGGTTAATGATGGATTGAAGGGATTTGATATCATTTCCTATTAAGCCTGAAGAAAAGAGGGTAAAAATTGAATTTAAATTTATAAAATTTATAAAATTTTCTTTACAAATGAAAACACTGAATTTAAAGCAAATACTGTAACTCCAAGTACAGTAAAAATCCAAGCTAAATAAAACTCATTTATGTAACACTTATATTCTTGCAGTATTTTTTCTCTTCCTTCATGGCAGGTTTGAGCTACCACACTCAGGAGACGCTCAAAGGATGTAAGCCAGAAGCCACAGGCACTTGGCAACCAGAGTGAACAATGAACCCAGGCATAGGAAGGCAGCTTGCAAGGGAAGCCCACCGTGTGACGTCTACTATGGAGGCATTTAGAGAAAAAAGAAAAAGGCAGGGTCATTTCTCAAACTCAGCACTATTTACAGCTCGGCTGTTGTGGAAATGTGTCTAAGATCCCGAGGGGAAGACACTGACCGAGGACACCAAGTAAAGAAGCGGGCAGCTGTGATCCATACCCAGCGTGTAATCCAACCTTAGGCCCACGCGTCCTATATGGCTTCCCAATGGGAGACAAAGCCCAACAACCCAGATATTCGCAGGATAGAGGCCCCCAAATTAGGGCACTAAGGAAGGGCTGGAAGAGAAAATCAGAGGGCAGTGACGGAGTTAGGATGAATCCTCAGGGCAGAAAGGAAAAGAACTGTTTGTTCTACTTGGGACCCAGAAGCAGGCAGGGGCATGCAGCAGCTGTAACTGGCACGATATTAGGCTGGAGGAGGAACACTGAGGCAGTGTCACACCAAATATTGCCAAGCTCTCTGCCTGTGAGGTGTTCCTCACCCTGTCCCACCCTCAAAATGCCACAGAGCTGGGTGCTCACAGGGGACCTATTCCACTGGCCAATAAAGACTGCTAAGTTAAGAGCCCACAAAAGCTCCCTCCTCTTGGCTCCGAGATGCTGCTGAATTCCATGCAGAAAGGCTTCCTACTGCCAGACTTTAGACTGCAGCACTGAATTTGCAGGCTAAATGGACAATCTACAACAGGCAAGAACAGAGAGTTTGGAAAGGACAGAGCACCTGAGGAATGCTGGAGTCAGCGGGAGCTGCACAGTGGGCAACACAGAGCAACGTGCTCATCCAGAATGAAGTGGAGGAAGCAGAAGCAGACACAACAGGCGTAGGGAGTGCCACAGAGGGAAGAGTCAGGGGTCGAAGAAGTCCCCCACCTCAAGAGAGTGGAGGACCATAGGCTTGATCAGACCGGGTCCACGCTCCCCACCTCCAAAACTATGGAAGGTTGTTAGATCACAGCACGCAGACAAGCACATCTGGCCATTCTCACACAAAGAGGGCTGCTGACAACTAACAGATCTCTAACTGCAGAGAGAAGACGACACAGGCTCGTGTCCACTGGACGGGACTCTACTTGTGTGCCTTTGTGTGCTGCTTTTAAATTAATGTTTTTTCTTTTGTCTCCTTTTGTCTGAAAAATATATGTAAGGTGTTTGTATATGTGAAATGCAGGCTAAGAATTAATTAGTCCTTTAATTAGGCATACTGGGTTAACTTGTGTATGGAGGATTCAAATACAAGCTCGGAGCTTATTAACTAACTAGTTTCAACCTGCTTGTTTTCCCAATCTCCAACTATATGCCCCCCTTCTTTCTTTCCCTGCCATCATGCATAACCTCTTCCCCCACCTCCATTCCAGATTGAAAAATAATGTCACAAAGTCCTATCTCTTTCTTTGCTATTCTTACTGTTTATCCTTTTTTTCTGAACTATTTTCTTCTTTTTCTTTTTTCCTACTATTTTCGCATCCCTGACATCTCAGCCTGCTTGTTGTCAGGACTGTCTTCCTGGGTTACTGAAAAAAAAAGTGGGAAACTGTTAAAGCAAGTTTTAAATGATACGACTGATACATGGTTGGTGTTACAGATGCTGATAAAACTGCTGGTGGTTCTCTCCTTGCAAGGCAGTGACCGGGACTGATCCCATTATGCTGAATAGCTTGAAGAGGGGTCAGCACCAAAAGACAGCCAAAGCCAAGGTCACATCACAGGGAGACATGCAATAGATAAAGGGATCTTCACAATAGGAACAGATTTTTCTCCCTAACAGATCTTCAACCTGCAGCACACACATACACAAACCAGAGACATGAGAAAATAAGGCATAAAATGCCTCAAAAATCTTTTCAGTCCCTAAAAGCTGGTCTCAGAATCCTGAGGCAGAAATTATAACTCAAAAGCCAGAATGCTTAAGAATGCTTAAAAGGACCAAAGAAACAAGAAAATTCACAAGATAGTTTATGAGCTTAAAGACAATTTAAAAGATAAAGAATTTAATTAATAAAATGCTGAGCAAATTTAAAGAAGATACTAACTATAAGCCAACTGAATCGGAAAGTACAATATTTGAATGACCATTTTGTTAAAAAAATTATAAAAACAAACCACGCAGAAATCCAAAATATGGAAAATTCAGTTGAAAATAAGATAGTAGACAGAGTCATTGGAAGGAGAGTCTCCAATCTTAAAGACAAGGTTGATGCAGATTATGTACTCTGTGACACCATATAAACACAGTACATGGAAACTGATACCCAACAGCTGTTAGCTGACTCAACAAAAGCCAACGCAAGAATTAAAGATAAAGGAATGGTTAGAAGCCTCAAAAGATATAAAAATTTATTCACCAAAATCATACCAAAGATGTCCTTGAATGCCAACAGCCAGAATTTTTACTGTTATTTTCATATGACAAAGACAGTAATGACAACAGACAGAATTAAACTCACAGAGCCTGTATGCTTGCTTTAAACACAAAAATATTTACAAATCCCTCAGCTTTCCAGCTTCTAATAGCCATATCTCAACTATTCCAGATACATATTTAATCAAACTACTTCGGACACTCTTCAAATTATTCTAGAAAATCTCTTGACAGAAGATATTTTTGCATAAAAGCCAGCAATGAACTCAAAAATAAATATTTTACTCTAAAAACAGATCCATATGCTAAATGTCTGAGCCACCAAGCTTAAGCTTTCTTTGTTCAAGCCACCTCCAGATGAGGAGTTCCTGGCATCTGTGAGAAGAACCCCATCCCTGATCACCTCAGGGAAACAGCTGCCAAGTGAAGAGTGGTTGTGGACTGAGAAAGAAAGACTCCTGCAACGAAAGAAAGAGAGAAAGAGAAACGAGGAGTTTAGGCAAAATAAGAATCCAGTATTTGCACCTGGCAGGGAGCTGTAATTTCTTCCCAGACATCCACGAGGCTTTGATCTTTTCAAGCTTGCTCTTATTTTACAGCAGCACATATTCTATTACGGAGAAAAACAAATTTGACGTTAGTCTTATTTTAGCATTATAGGTTCTTATTGCAGTACTTTTAACATTGTAATTATTTTTTGTCAGTTTACTTTCATTTTGTGAAAGTAATCCCAATTTATTAACTCCAGTTATTTTTAGAAATGACAGTCTAGTTTTACACTACAGGAAAAAAAAAACCAGCGATTTGCTATCTTAAGTAGACCTTAAATGTTTTTTCTAGACCTGTATCATTAGCATGCTGTGAGACTTGTTTGAAATTCAAATTCTCTCGCTCTACTCCAGAGAATCAAAAATTCCCGAGGACAGGACAGAGCAATCCAGTTTTAACAAGTATTCCAGGTTATTCTCATAATTTGTTTGAAAACTAGGGCCCTGAAGTATAGACAGAGAGCTGGAAAGGTTAAGAACAGTATCTCATGCTGGACAAACCTTGGTTGTCCTCTTTTGGCTGCTAAAAGCTTGTAGGGCTCATGAACTCAAACCCACTGTCTGTCTTCCAGGTTACAGCAGCAGGCACATCCAAGACTCATTCTAGTGGCTTTTCTTACCTACTCCTAATGTTCCCATGTGGAGGATGGATATTCTCCATTCCAATTTCTCTTAAGCTACTAAACACACATTTAGCAGCTGCTAATGTATCTGGAAGCTTTATCGTGTATACTGACTTTGGGTCACCACAATCTGCTTTTTGTATCATGAGATGTATGAGGTATGAACAAAGCAAATCCCATGAACGTTTAATTTTTTTTCCCCAAAAATGTATTATAGCAACACATACACTATCTTCACCCTTCTCAAAACATGCCTCTTGCTTCACATCCACTTACCCCACCATCCCTACCACTTCCTGCAGCAACTCAGGAAGGTCTCTTTTGGGAGAGTCTAGTCACACTGTCTTGGCTGCCTCAAGGTCTTGAGTTAATTCAGAACATGTACTTTTCATGGTCCTTCTGACTTTGAAAAGCAGCCAGCCTCTATGGCGCCAGGACCAGTGGGTCACGTGGATGAGGACACTGCAAAGCTCTTCTGAGCGCCTTTCCATTACTTGGCATAGGCACCAGCATCAGCTGTATTTCTGTGCACATCTCATCAATTGCTTCAGAAAGTGGCGAAAAGGATGCGGTAGGTGCATCCAAAGGACAGAAAAGTCCTATGAGGGGGTCACCACAATGGCAATGTGTCTTTCACTCTAATAAATTTTTAAATTTAAACACTCATCATATGTTTGATCTCACTTCATATGGCTGTGCCTTCTAAATTATTTCTACATTAGCTACCAAGTTTCTGGCAATAATGCAATATTATGCAAAGAAAATGTTTTAAAGCAAAAAGTCAATCCTTAGATGCCCAATGCACAAAAACCAGGATAAGAAGATTCAGTAATTACTTGTCACAGGTTGCATAGCCTAAACGTGTATACAATTAAAAATAAAAACAAACAAAACCAAAAAAGAGGCTATGGGCATAGGACAGCAGTTGAAGTGCTTGCCTAGCAAGCCCTGGGCCCAATTCCTTAGCATCACATGAACCAGGCATGGCGGTGCACACCTGTAATTCCAGCACTCGGGACGCTGTGGCAGGAGTATTGTCCGTGGGTCTGAGGCCAGCCTGGGCTACACAGTGAGTTCAGGACCAGCCTGGGCTACAGAGCAAGACCCTGTCTCAAAAAATTAAAAAAAGAAAGAAAGAAAAGAAAAAAGAAAAGAGAAAGAAAGAAAGGAAGAGGGAGGGAGAAGTGGAGGAAATTAAGAAGGGAGGAAGGAAACTGTGTCGTGTACTACATGGGTTACATAGGACATCCAAAGTGTTTACTTTCTCCCTTTGTACTGAACCCAGAGCTTCGTGTATGCTACGAAAGTCCTCCACGATTGAGCTGTATCCTCAGCCAAAAGATTAATATTTCTGAAGTGAACTATACATGTGACAACTGAAAAAATAAGTCATAGTATTTTGAAAGAAATTCAGGAGTGAAACTAGAGCTTAGACCAAGACAACATTCCTGAAATATGAGGCAAATTGACCATGAAATTTGTTTCCAACAGCTCAGCAGAATAAAAGCTTATTATGCAAATCACGTGTTATACTTTGACATTAATTTAAGGGGAACTTCACAGACATCTCAATCTGCAGATACTTACAAGTTGAGCACATCCTCAACAGCTTAACGATGATGTCCATTAAGTGCTATCCTTAGTAAACCATACAGCATCATTCTCCTCCAAAAACAACTAGTATTTTAGTACTCCATGAGAACAACATTTAGTCTTATCTTTTTTATTATAAAGGTAACTTCATACTATATTTCTTATGAAATTAAGTTTTTAAAAAAATTATTATGGTTGCAGGTCAGAGGTTAAAGCACTTGCCTGGTGTGTGCAAGGCCCTGGCTTGATTCCCCAGCACACCTGTAATCCCAGCACTTGAAGGCTGAGGCAGGAGGACTGCGGTGAGTACAAGGCCAGCCTGAGCTACATAGTGAGTTCAGGAGTAGCCTGGGCTAGAGAGGGAGACCCTGCCCCAATAAACAAACAAACAAATGAACAATCAATGTGTCTTCAAGACAGCCACAGGTTCTGACTAAACCATGTTTGGAATAAAAAAAACCTGATGAAATATACTAGGTCACTGGGAGTGAAATAACAGATGTTGAAACACATTTTATTTTACAAGAAAAGCTTACATTAATGTGCATATTTGGTATTTTTTGATGGTTCACTGAAAATATCCTCAAAGTGGTCAACATCTTGATCCTCTAGACTGTTATTCTCTGCAAAAAATATAAGAAATTACAAAATTAGATTATCATAAGTCAGCAAGGCATATATTTTAGAAATATTAATAGCTACCAAAGATTCAATGTATCAATCAGAAAATGAAACTTCCATCTAAATATAAGAAATACAGTTCTTTTTTTCACTATTAACAGATTTAATTATGTAGCAGATACATAGATTAAGACCAATTAATTTGTGGATTCTGTTCTCAAACATAAATCTAACTTATTTAGTTCACCAGAGAAAAGTGAGGAGAAATTGCTTAACAACAAATACAAATATTCATCTCATCATAAACAGAATCACATATAAGCATTATAACCAAAAAATGCATGTATCAGACCATTGTGGAAAAACACATAGAAACCCAGAACTACATAGGTAAAAACATTACTTTCTTACCAAAAAATAATTTTGCTACATACATTTATCTTGTATCTGTTTTTATAAATTAAAAAAAGCCTAAACTTTCCAAAATATTTTAGTAACTTCTGTTATACTTGTTGCTTATTCATAATAGATTACTAAAAACAACGCAAGTAGGCTGGTTTGGAGCCACCCTTGGAGTAAATGATGGGATTTTGCTTCAAGCACTGCAAAATGCACCAATCTTACTCAGGTTTTTAAAATTTGTTCATTTTTTAAATATGATATTTGTTGGTAGTTATCTAAGTCCATTAACACCACACATAGCTAATTAAAGTTTTTTCAGACAAGATGACTTAGTTCTTTAATGCTTAAAAGTTGTACAATAACTAAGTTGACTTCTTGAGCGTGTGTGTTAAAAGACCTGCCTTTTATCTTGCTACACTGAAGGGACCCCTTCCCTCAAGACAATGAGCACAAGTGTAGAGAAGTGGGGGAAATACTTTGACACTTTAGCAGAGAATCTTTCTAATAATACCAATTATTTGGTTCAATTCCAAAGTTCTTCTCTGGGAAGTCCCAAAGTGTACAAAAAAAATTCCAACACAAAATGAAGCTATAGGAAAAATTAGCAAGTTTTTTTTTTTTGTTTTTGTTTTTTTTTTTGAGACAGGGTCTCTCTCACTCTGGAGCCCAGGTTGGCCTTGGACTTGAATGCTGGGATTACAGGTGTGCAGTACCTTGCCCAGCTTATGTGGTGCTGGGGAGTCTAACCCAGAGCCCTGTGCTTGCTGGGCAAGCACTTTAACCATTGTGCCATTCCTCTAGCCCCTAGCAGTATTTTCTATATGTGATCCCTAAATAATGGAAGAATTAACACAGATCATTTCGAGTAACCTAGTACACGCTCTCTCCTCCAAGATAAAACTCTTCAACTAATACCTTATCATAGATGCTTCACCTGGTTCCATAACTTTGTCTGTTGCAATAGTAAGAACATTATTCAGTTTAGCATCCACTTTGTACCCTAAGTAGTAAAGTAGAGGGTTATGTTGTAATATCATGGCTTTTTCAGAAAATATGGCAATCACTGATGTGATCAGACACCCCTTTTTAAAATAGCTGAATTAGATAAAAATGAACCCTTCTCATTTTTATAAAGAAACTAGCTGAAAATTGTGGTGAGCATTTTCAGTATCACCATGAAATGTTTTTTACTAGTCTCTCAACACATAAATACCACGATATAATACTGACATCAAAAATATGTGCTTCAGCAATAACTGTTCTTGGCTCTTTCCTGGCCAAGAATAATATTCTCACTGAAATATTAAGATTTCCTTGGACTCTAACTGTCATGCTTCTGGCAGTATCCATGGTCCCCTCTGTGAAGAAAGGCTGATGAACAGAGACCTCAGAGAAACAACTCTGCAGGAGGAACACTGTGGTAACTGTGATCATTGCACCCAAGGAAGTTTGCCTTCTCCTGAAAAAAAAAAAAAAGCACTACTTTCCTCATTTTGTTTTTGAAGGTGTTTTGAAGTTTATCAGATAAGCTCATGCAGAAACGGGTATGTGCAGGTCTGCTGGGGTGGAAGGAAGATGGAGAAGGAAAAATACACTTCCAATTTCCACACTTCTGTACTTAGTCATGATCATGATTTGCCTGCTTGCCGGACCTTGTTAATGGCTTTTGTAGCAGAATGTAACAAGATTAGAAGAACCCTCAGATTTAATTCCAGTTATGCATATTCTGCATACTCTGATGAAATTAGAAAAATATGGTCTATTTTTTTGAGGTAAGACTTCTTTTTAGGGGAGTAATAACTATAAATTACACATTCACAAAAAGTTTATTTTATTCACCATTTTGGCATTACAGTGCACTGTTTAAAAAATACCTCTTTGAAAACCAAATGTCAGGTTAATCTATACACAGGCTTGAACTCTCTAAAGTAAACCAGACTTTGTGATATCAGAAAAGAGCCAGGAAAGAGCTTACAGCATACAATAAGTGCTCAATAAATACATCTTCCTTTCCTGACAATTTTAGCAATTTTTCTAAAATTGCTGCTTGGGTGTCACTTTGCACAGAAGCCGGTGGTGACTTCCTCCAATCCGGAAGTGATTGAATTTCACTGGTAGAGTTCTAGAAACTTGATTTATTCTCTAGTACTTCTGGGGAGGAAATGGACCTTTAAGTTCCACAGATGATGAACCACTCATTTGGTACTTTGTAAGAAATGCCACAAACATGTAAACAATTTATCTTTAAGCTTTTTCTTCCATGTCCTAGAAATTAAGTCACTGTAGAAGAGCGTTTATTTGATTGTCATCTGAGGCCACTTCATTGACCAGCTGTCCTACAGACAACTGGATAGCGTGCTTGACGAGGGAGGAAGCTGTTTCTATTAATAAGTGTTTCATATTGCTCCAGAGTTCTACTCTCAGAATCGCTATCATTATCAAAAACTACTTGCTCATTCTCAATGGAAAATAAGAATGGCTTAGGGACATTTTAGATTTCTTCACGTCAAATTTGCTAAATTTGGCGTCTGTCATAATGATAGCAGTGGGCTTCATCCTTCTGGCTTCTTCCAATTTGGGTTTTTCTTCCCCAATGCCCTCTACTCTCAGATCTGACTCCTGGCTCGACTCAGCGGCTGGTTCTCTCCACCCTCACACTCTCTGCTCTCACCCTCTTCCCACTTTGGCTCACCTTCTAGGCCATCATGACTAGAACCCTCCACAATTTGTTGATCTGGGAGTGCAGGTGGGGAGGGCCGTCAGGAGACACAGGCTGCCCAGTGTCTGTTCCTGAACATTCAGGTAGGCTTACTTGCTGGGATGGGGTATTTTGGTTTTCCTCTATTGTTGAAACTTCATTTTCCATGATTAGAGTTCCTGTGTGAAGAACTGAATCCTTGTCTAATTCAAGTTCTACTGAAATCATGTTCCCCTAGACGCTGCACTCATGTTCACGACTCACATCCATGGTTCACATCCATGTCACAGACCTCATGGCTCTCTGTGTCACCTTCGCACTGGGAGCCTACTCATCTGACTGGGTCTAAGTCTGTCTATCCACGCCTACAGCCTCCCCCGGACCTACGTGTTGCAGCCTGAGTTCTCTATTAGTTTGGAATGCTGACTCTTTTGTGCCTGCCTTGGGAACTTTATGCGGGCAATTTTAAGCCAGGATTTTGCCTTTTTCTTAGAAACATCAGCATCCTCAGACTTTAGGTCAGGGTGCACTTCGGCCTCAAGTGATTTTTGCTGCTTTGAAGAATATGACCATTTCCTTCATGTTACTAGAAGTCTGATTGAGGCCGGGCCCCTCCTAGACTCTGGGGCTGATCAGAAGCTTCTGGGGAACTCTTTGAGGGCGCCAGCTGCCTCAGAGCCAGTTTTCAGCTTGGCCACGTTGGCTGCTTTCTTTCTTCTCTTGAAGCAAAGCGTGGGTGTCCCCTCCTTCTGCCTCACATCCTGAGGACTGGATGTGAGATTCCACAGATCTCTTCTTGCCCTTATTTTCTACCTGAATTTCAGAAACTATGGTCTCTATTTTGATGCTACATTCCTTCATTCTTTAGAAAGCTCTACTTTCTCTTCCTGTGGCATCCTTATAGAATACGGGTAAAAATGGCCAGCCGAGGACATGTTTCTGGTCTTCGTGCCTTCTGCCTTTCATACAGCTGTCCTAGGTGGTTGCTCCAGTACGCCAATGTCTGCTTTCTCTAGTGATTATAATTTTTCTAGTTGACTTATTCATGAAAACTCTTCACTGGGTAGATTTTTGCTTAGAGATAAACAGAGCACCTGGGTCCCCGGCCAGCCTTGCTCCGGGGTTGGGGCTGCCAGTCCTGCACAGTGCCAAGGCTGCAGTGAGGAGCCATGGCTGCACAGAGCAAAGAGCCCTCTACCGAAATATAGTTCTTAAGCTAAAAAATTCCTTTATTTTTCAACATACTTTAACTCTTAAAGATACTGAAATGTTGGTAAAATACATTTATTGAAATTGCAAAATATCACATCAAATAAAATATTCTTTTATGTAGCTACACAGAATGAAGTATACAGAAAGGCGTTTTCTCATGTAAATTTGCTAATTTCTCAGTGGCAGTAAAACTTACCTAATATGTTCTGATTTTCTTACTACAAATAAAATCATGTAAAAAGCATACAAATGGAACTTTAAACGAAAGACAAAGGGATAGAGGGGGACGGGGGGGAGGGTGAAGGGAGGAAAGGAGGGTAAGGGGAGAGACAAAAGGAGAGCGGGAAAGCCCTTGTCACTTTGACAAGGAAAGTATGTGCACAAAATGCTCAACTCCATTGTAAACCTTAAATTCTGCACTTGTACATATCAATAAAATGGGGGGGGGGAAGCATACAAAAGCTACTCCTCCTCTATGACTATAAAAATCAAGTAGCTTTAGTTTAAAAACATCTACTAGGACTCATTGCAGCTTAGCAGTAGGGATTTCCTCCTCAGCATTGTCAAAACAAAACACCACACATTTACTAAATGTTCACTATGTTTCAAATACATTATAAAGGCTGTGAGAAAAGTAGGGAAGCATCTAAGAGTCTGAGGACAAAGGACAGCACAGCAGTGTTAAACCACTGTCTCCATGCTATATAAGAAGCCCTGTCAAAACTCCTATTAGTCTTCCTCCTAAATCTGCTCCTTTCTTCTCTAGGAAATCACCAACTTCTTTCATTATATTTCCTACATATACTTTGAATCCATCCCCTTTATTCCAAATGCCAAATTTCAAGGCTTCATGATCTTTCTCCAGTTACTATGGTAACAGATATTTGCCTTTAATCACTCACTGTTTAAGTGCTCACTGTTCAATCTTAAAATCCACTTATTGTTTTTTCCTGATTCAGAAAAAGGGAGATTAAGGAATTCGAGAATTACAAATGAAAAAAGATTGATATAAATTCACAACCTAAACCTATTAAAACTTTTATTATCCAAAAGCAAAACAAAACAAAAAAACTCATCCCATTGATTTCAATTACGTCAAGATCAAACAGATAAAATTAATCCATGATGTTCAAATTTAGGATCACATTTATTCTTCGGGGTAGTAATGAATGAAAGAGCAAGAGGAGGGATTCTGAGGCGAAGCAATTTCTTGATCTGGGTGCTATATGCATGAGTTAAGGTTTTGAAAACCCACTGAAATATACATCTGCAAGATATACAGTACACCTCAGTAAGTCTTTAGAAACAGCGTACCCTACACTTTAGAATCAGAGGACTATCTAGAATCTCAAGTTTCTGTGATCTCAGATAAGGCACTTAAAATCTACAAACATCAGTCTTTCATAACACATATTGCAGGATTTGGAGAATTAAAGTCGCTTATGCAACAAAAACTGCATCTGCCATTGCCTTGGAGGTTCGGGGGTCAAAGCAGTGAACAAGAGATGATCGCCTTGACCTCAGCTACCTCTACGCTACTTGAGGGGTACAAACAAAACTACAGGGCATCTATGGTGATGGGCGTTAGAAGATTTCAGCAGGAAAAGGAAAATGAGGCAGTTAACTGGAGGATAATCAGAAAAGGGCTCACTTAAAATAAGATCTCAGAATGTGAAGGAGGCAGCTGAGGGCAGGGAACGCTATTCTATCCAGCGAGACTATAGAACTTACTACACCTGAAAACACACAAATGCTGGTCTATAGTACTGGCTTTAAAAAAAATAACCTCCCTTTAAAAAATGGAGGCCCCCCCCCCAAAAGCTGCGTCTAATTCGAGCACTAAGAGTTAATGAGATGCACGTTCTCCTTCGGTACAGTAATTTTTACTCCCAAACTGAATGAGGTCCCAAACTGGGAGAGGCGGAGGAGCCTTATGGGAGTATATTCTCTGTGAAGTGACCGTGTTCTCCACGGGAATTACTTTATTATGAATTACTTTCCTTCGCGGCGCTAGAGCGCCACTCACTAGCGCAAGCGCACTCGGCTCTGGGCCCACGGCGCCAATGACAGCCTCAGGAATTGCGGGAAGGGGAGCCGAACCTCCAGACAGAATGGCACTTCCTTCTCCGGCAGCTGCTGAGGACTACAGGTTTTACTTTCCTAAGAATAAAGCTCATTCCTCTGCATCCTTCTCTACTCGGCACACATTCTATTGAGAAAAGAAAACCAGTCGTCCTCTACGAAAGAGGGAGGACAACGGCCGTAGCTGAGCCGGCGCCAAGGGGTGGCGGGAGAAGGCCCCGCGGCCGCCCGAGATCGCCGCGGTGCGCGACGCAGGCTGGAAGGCCGGCGGTGAGCGTCGCAGGGCAGGGACCAGGCGGCGGTGCCGCGGCGCGAGCACATGGCTTCCTCCCGCCAGGCTCTAGGGAGCCGGAGGCACGAGCTAGCTCCCCAGAGTCCGCAAAGGCCTCGCGATTCCACGCACCACCCCCGAGAACGCCCGCGTACCTGCCCGAAGGAACACACGAGTCTTCGGCTTTGCCTCTTGACAGCCACACCCCAGCACTTCCGGCTGTGCGCCGGTCAAACACTACCTGCCAGCGACTTCCGCCCTGCCAGCTAAAGCGACGCTCGGAACGGATGTGTCGAGCTCGCTCATCACTCGGCCATTTGAGAGCGTGACTCCTTCCTGTTTCCGGTTGCGCGGAGGCAGCCCGTGGATCTCCGAAGACCCGAGACTTAGGCACTTTTTCGCAGCGGAGTCTGCAGCCCGCGGCTCCACAGGTGTCGCCATGGTAAGGAGACTGTCTGGGGAGCTCAGACCGCGGTGTGTGAGATAGGAGGGCATGATGCCACAGGGTGCGGGAACCGAGAGAGCTGGTAGGCGGAAATGTGACGCCGTCGAAGGGAGAGAGGGCGGGCTCCAGGGAGTGAAAAAAAAATCTTTACCTTAGGGAAATAAAGTGGAATGAAAATATTTGCCAGAACACAAGTCTCCCAGCGACACAGATTTCATTCTGTTAACTTCCTGGTTTCGCCACCTGTGTGATTACCACTGTCAGCGCATGCTGGGTCTAAAATTGAGCCATGTGCTGACCCTGTATAGGAGACAGTAATTGCACTATTATTTCATATTACTGCCGAGGAAACTGATGGGCTCTTGCTAAACCTGAGATAGCAAAAGAATTGCGGAGACGGGCTTAACGGCCCAGATATGCCTGCCAGATTCTTTTTCTTCTCTTATCTGTATCTCTACAAAATGGGGTGCCTCAGATCTAGTGGTGCCTGTGGTAACAGTTGAAAACGTCGGGCCTAGTGCTGTGTTAACTTTGCGTTCGTCCCTGAACTGTAGTTAGCTTTGCATCAGTTTTTCAGTCTTAAAGTCTGTACGCATGCTTAAAGTAAAACTTGTTTAAAATACAAATGAGACCCCCCCAAATTACTAGTAGGATGCAAAATAGTACAGTCACTTTGGAAAACAGTCTGGCAGTATCTGCATGCAGCCTTTTGTTGCAGCTTTATTTTTAATCACTAAAACATGTGAACAACCCACTGTCCACGTATGGTCAGTGGGTAGACATATCAATACGGTGGACTACTAAAGAATGTAAAGAATTGAAGGGTCTGCGGGTATTGTTCAATAGGCTCTGGGTTGGATTCCCCAGCCCCACATAAGCTGGGTGTGGTGGCTGTATCCCTAGCTCTCAGGAGGCTGAGGCCCGAGGATCACGCGTGTTTAAGTTCAGCCTAGGCTCCATACTGAGTCCAGGACCAGCCCGGACTACAGAATGACACTGGCTCAAAGCAAGTAAATAAAACATAAAGGATTGAAGTACTGATAACTAACAACAGGGTGAAGGAATCCCAAGAGTGTTATGCTAAATGAAAGCCAGATACAAAACGCTATGATTCCGTTCACGTCTTTGTCTAGGAAAGGCAAAACTATAGAGGTGGATGTCAGATGAATGAGGAAAGGGGACTGGCCTCAAAGTGACATGGCATGTGGGGGTGTGATGAAAATCATCTTTATTTTGTGGTGGTTACAAAACTGTAGGTGGTCAAAACCTACACCTAAAAGGGCATGTTTTATGTTGTATAAATTATACTTCAGTAAAACAAGTTTTTAAAATAAGTACAAAATTATGTTATGAAAAATAGGTTACCTACCTCTGTTAGAGACTAAACAATGAGAGATCCTATAGTTAGCTCATCTCTGATGGCCCAGTGGATTTTTGGGAAATTCCCTAGATACAGGTTGGCTTGGCATCATTATTTTGTCTGTCTTAAAATAAGGAGAGATTCTGGCAACATGCTTTCATTGGATTACTACAGTTATAAATTCTGCTTCATGTCACTAAAAAGCTAAGTTTATTTAATTTATATCATGTGAGTAGAATCAGTAATGCTAGCCGTGTTTCAGCAAGTAAGCCTTTGGGTGGCATAGATTCTTGTCTGCATGCTGTGTAAAATTAATTTATAATAATAATGTCAGTACTTTAAAAAATTAACATTTCATGCATTATCATAGCCACAAAATGAATATATTGAGTTACACCGTAAACGTTATGGATATCGTTTGGATTATCATGAGAAAAAGAGAAAGAAGGAAAGTCGAGAGGCTCATGAACGCTCAAAGAAGGCAAAAAAAATGATTGGCCTGAAGGCAAAGCTCTACCATAAACAGCGCCACGCTGAGAAAATACAAATGAAGAAGACGTGAGTGATTCCACTTACTCCTCAAAAGTTCATATCCTTTGGGAAAAAGTTACTAAACACTGATAACCTGAATCCATTTCCTTGATAGTATCAAGATGCATGAAAAGAGAAACACTAAACAAAAGAATGATGAAAAGACCCCACAAGGAGCAGTGCCTGCCTACCTGCTAGACAGAGAAGGACAGTCCCGCGCCAAAGTACTTTCCAACATGATTAAACAGAAACGAAAAGAAAAGGCGGTAAGCAGCAAAAATTGAAGTTATTCCTTTCTGGTACAGGAGAATTACTTAAGTTCTACTTTGAGATTTCTTCTTTGCTTGAGTTGAATTTGAAAAGTAGTAGAAGCAGTAGTTCTATTATTTTGATAAAGTCTTTGCAACTTTTGTAAATTAAATTTGATAGTAAAGAATTTGGTTTCCCATCACTGGGTTTCAGAATTTAATCTTTTTAAAAAATAATTGTTAGAATGTCACACATCTTTTGTTTTAGAATTTTTATTAAGCTGGGTATAATGGCACGTGCCTAAAGTCCCAGCACTTGGGAGGCTGAGGCAGGAGGACTGCCATGAGTCCAAGGCCAGCCTGCACTACATATTGACTTCAGAAGCAGCCTGGACTACAGATTGAAACTCTTTCCCCCCCTCCCCCCCAAAAAAAATTAATTCAAAAGTTAGTGAGGATTAGGGGTACACACTTAGCAATTAAGAAAACAATTCTCCAGCACCATAGATGCTGGGTGTGGTAGTACACACCTGCAGTCCCAGCACATGGGAGGCTGAGGCATGAGGATTGCAGTGACTTCAAGGCCAGCCTGGGCTCCATAGTGAGTGTAGAACCAACCTGGACTAGAGTGAGACCCTGTCTCAAAAAAAGAAAAACAGTTAGTGAGTAAACAATCTCAGTTCCATACTTAATGGCTTCCAACATTTAAGTGCCCTGAATATTCCTAATGCTGTGCCATTGTGGATTAAAATACAATTATTTCTTGTTCTGTTGCTCAAAAGGAAAATACTGGAAACGATCTAAATTATTTGACCTAAGTAAGAATTTAGTCATTTTAAGTCTCTAGATAATAATTAGTAATTAAAATAGTTAAAATTCTGGGGAGGGGGAGGACAGAAAAAAAGAGCATATTTCTGAACACCTATAAATATAGCCAACATTAGAATGGTGTGACTTTAGTCCTCAAAGAAACCTGAGTGGTTATTTACTTAATCCCCCCAACTGCATTTTATAGATGAAAAGACAGGAGTCTAAGAGATTGTAAGGTAGTTGTCATATAATGGTAAAGTTGCTCCTAGAAGCCATGTGAAGCCTAGTGAGTTCAGAATTCTTTACATTGCCATAGCGTTTTGTTTTATACGTGTGTGTGTGTGTGTGTGTGTGTGTGTGTGTGTGTGTACACACATGCACACAAATATACATTCAAGGGAACCACAAAACATCTGGTGAAAACTTTGCCTTTCTGATAATGGAATAATAAAGATTCATTTGAGATAGAAATATACAGATGTGTTAAAGTGGCAACGGCCTTCCAATTTTATGCTATTCACTAGCAGTAAGCACGTAAACTATTTATAGAACTGCCTTATTGCAAAGCATTAAGAATTTTAGGTTAGTAAATCATTTATTTAACATACTCATGATATATAAACTTAACTTGTTTTGCTTAGTCATAGCTTGTAAGGAAAACCATCCAGACTTGTAGAGAAAACTGAACCAGGACATGTGGAATAATAGTTAAGGGAAAAAGTGGAAGTTACTACTTTGTCTGACTGAAATGTGTTTGACTTATTTTCATTGTCCTTCTCTTTTAAATAAACTTAACTGGGGTCTTTCATTAGGGAAAATGGGAAGTTCCTCTGCCCAAGGTCCGTGCCCAGGGAGAAACTGAAGTTTTAAAAGTTATTCGAACAGGAAAGAGAAAAAAGAAGGCATGGAAGAGGATGGTTACCAAAGTCTGCTTTGTTGGAGATGGCTTTACAAGAAAACCACCTAAGTATGAAAGATTCATTAGGCCAATGGTAAGTCTTTTGCAAGAGTGTGGTATCTTAATCAGCTCCCCTTGTTAAACTGGGTAAAGCACATTAAACTTTCCTGATATTCCTAAAACTGGTATGAAGAACAGGCTGAAAGACATTTTCAGGTTTTTAACTTTAAACTATTGATAGGATTAGTTGGTACTTTTTCTATTATAGGCAAGAATCTTCTTGTCTTTGATTTCATAAACAACGTTTATAACAACATGGTATGTCCTTATTTTTTAAAAATTAGGTATTAGCCTATATTTTCCAAATACAGTCAGATTTAACTCATTCAACAAGTTTACCACTGTATGCATGACAGTGTGGCTAAGCTTCAAACATTTGTCTTGAGACTAGTTAGAACACTTGGGTAGAAAAAGAGTAAATCCTAATGTAGTAAATATATTAATGCTTTTGATAACACTCAGTATATAATCATTAAACAAATATAGAGATTTTAAAGATGCTTAATTGTGATGTTGGCAGTGATAGTAGTATACCCCAAACTAATCCCCACCCTTCCACCCTTGCTCTGGGAAAAACATTGAATATCTTTGCAGAAGCAAATAAGTATACATGATAGACAAATACCATAATAATGAGTTATTTGTTAGGTAGCTGTTACATACAATGTGAGTATTCTGCTTCTGTATTCATATATCAGTCTCTGTGCAGGCATGATCCTTTATTTGCCTATTTGGCATTATTCAACCCACAGTTTTTTTAGATGATTAGAGAACAACCAAAATTGACTACTTGGTAGCATTTAAGCTTCAGACATTATTGTTTTGGCTTACTAGGGGTTACGCTTCAAGAAGGCTCATGTTACACATCCTGAACTGAAAGCCACCTTTTGCTTACCAATACTTGGTGTGAAAAAGAATCCTTCATCCCCACTCTATACCTCTCTGGGTGTGATTACCAAAGGCACAGTTATTGAGGTGAACGTGAGTGAGTTGGGCCTTGTGACGCAAGGAGGCAAGGTTATTTGGGGTAAGTGAACTTTTAAATATGGGTCTGTTGCTTTTCCATAGTCCTCACAAACACTTCACATTGATAAAAACTACAAAGCATCCTTTTCAATGCGGAAGAGCAAGTTAAGACTTAAGCTATGTCACATCTTTAGGAAGAATACTTTTTGTAAAAAAAGTTATGAAATTATCATAGTTCATTATTTCAGTGAATGAAAGATATACTACATCCTGTTTAATATGTTGCTTTTTAAATCATTTTGTAAGGGAAGCACAGGCAAAAGCAGACCTTCTTTGTTATATACAAAATTCTTAAGCTCATACTTTGTATTGGCTATTGTGTTCTTAAAATAGCTTAGATTGATAGGAAAATCATAAAAAAAAAACCTCATGCATTTTTCCACTCAGAGTTTATGAGGAAAAGTAGAGGCTTGTTAATACAGAGTTGAGTCGCCGACCATTTGTAAAAAACATTATTTGCATAAAATTATACTCAGAATGTAACTTGGTCTTGACTAACTTGTTTGTAAAACTTCATTTATCTTCTGTTCTTAAGTTTTAAAAAATGGCAATTAAAAAATGCTTTAAGGTTGTATTCTTTAAAATTAATTTTTGGGCTGCAGATGTAGCTAAGTGGTAGTGTGCTTGCTTAGAATATGAAAGACCTTGGGTTGATCCCCACTACTGTATACACCAAAAATTTTTAAAAAAAAGCTAATGATACTTATTTTTCTTTTTCTTTTTCTTTCTTTCTTTCCTTTATTTTTTCTTTCGGGGTGGTTTTTCTTCAGGGAAATATGCACAGGTTACCAACAATCCTGAAAATGATGGATGCATAAATGCAGTCTTACTGGTGTGACAGCAGTTGCATACAAGTAACTTCTTTGCATTATTGAAGATTACGGACCAATCAAGAAAACCACCATTACTTTGATGTTGCTCTTCGAAGTTTTATATAACCTAAGTCATCAAGAAAGCTATTTATTAAATTGTAAAAAAAAAATCATTACAATGACCCACGTTTATAAACTGGTCTTTGTCTTTAATTAAAGGTCTGCTCATGCTCATGGGTTACATGTTAATAAAATTGAAAACACTGAAAAAGCAAACATATCAGCATCTGCATTGAAGAGTGGGTATTCAATCAGCTGCAGATCTGCCATACTGAAAAAGCTACCAGTGTAGTTGAAATATTCAAAAAGGTTAATGCAAACTTAATTTGGATCCTAGACCAGGCAGTTTCTTCTACCTCACTGTTCATTAATCCTCAGAAACACAGCACTAAAAAAGCTAACATTTAATTTTATTCTCAGTATAGGGTAATGATTTCTATAAGGTCATGTTTTAAGATTGTAACTCAGTTTTGTGATCTGAATCTTATGATCATGGCTTTGAGCCGTGGGTGTCTGTATATTACATTAATCTATAATCAACACATTGCTTTAAATTGTTTATTTTTAAAGTCTGTCTTCAAAATACAACCAGTGTGATTAATTGTGCCTTTAACATTCATTCAACTTCTAAACAAATTCGGAATCTAAACAAATCATCATGAGTGAAATTGGGGAAGAGAAAAAGAATTTAAAAATACAGACCAGAAAACAATCACAAAATAAGAGATTTAATTACACTTTTAAACTTTAAAAATAAAAAGTACGAAGAAAAATTACTTAAGACTTGCTATTCTGAATAATGAGATATTTTTCTAAGTTGTATAAGCACGGTTAAAGTTTTAGACACATACACTTAGGAAAAGGAAGGCTGCTTCCTTGCAAATGAAGGTCCAATATGATAAAATCACTTGATGACAGAGGCTGACCCTCTTATTAAATTTTAACATTATTTTCCTACTAATAAAAGTGGGTAATGTGTGAATTACTTAAGTTCTAACAGGTGAATGGAAAAAAAACTGACTTCAGGTAATTATCAAGTACTACAGAAATAAGGTTTGCTTTTTTTAAGAACCAAAAATTAAGCAAATTCTACAAAGAAGGCTTGATGTTTGCTACGAAAACAAGTGTAACATTTGTAATAAGTCACACTCATGAAAGACTGGATCCTACCACAAACACCATTTTGCTACTAGTGGACATAAAAGGCAGAAGTCTGTTTCTAAAGTACTGTTAATACAGATGAGTAATGTTAGTATAAACTATTTACATTAAAATGTTTCAGTTTGCTGGTGTACCTAAATCTTAGAAGGTAACGCCAAAGGATAAGACAACATGTATTTAGAATATTAGATAAAGGCTCAATTTGATGGAGTTCATAAGCCTTCAAGACACTTTTCTAAAGTTACTGAAACCATTTTAGGTAGTGTTCTGGTAGTCTGCTAACGAAGTAAACCAACTATTAGTGAGGAGATGTTACCCTTACCACCTCTGCGCTGAATGGAAACATAGACACATTTTAAGTAGATTGACATTTTAAGTCATGCTGTTTTGCTTTTATAAAAAAATCATAATAGAATCTCTCACCTTTAAAAGTTGTAGAGGACCTTTATAATAAATTCTTAAATATACTAATTTCTGTGGGGGTCTAACAATTGAATAAACTGGAAAGTAGGACTAAATCTCTGCTAATAACCATCTGCTTTATATTACACAAGGAAATATATACGTATGTACACAAAGTAAGCACCTTTCTCTACAAACCAAGCTTCTACACAAAGTAGGTCACAAAGGACTATGCAGCGTGTGACTGAACACACCACCACCAGCAGCTGGCTGAAATCACACTGCGGTTCTCTACAATTCTCAAAGTTTCTCCAATGCTTGCAAAAGCTATATAGTAGCTGATTCAGATTATTTAGGTTCCTTTTTGAGGATAATTTTTTATAAACTACATATAATTAAGTCACTGAACATAAAAGGTTTTTCCATGTGACCTTTTTATCTCTGATCTATAAACTCGAATAATTTCTATCAGAGATATAATAGAAAAATTTGTGTGAACGAAAAGTTAAAGTTATTAAAATTCCCTTACTGTTTAAACCAAACAAGAGTAACAAGTTTATACTCCTTAGCTTCTAGTGATTATATAGGAGTAATTATTTTCAAACTTGAAACACTCTGTACATCAAAAGTTGTCAGCACATTCTTCTAAAAACTGCAACTGTTTAAAGAAATTTAAAGAACAGTGAGTTTTAAAAAGTATCTGAAAGCTTTACAATTAAATGAAAAGTGGAAGAAGTAAAGAATTTCCTGAATCATAAGTTATTCCCCTAGTTGTTATATTAACAAGTTTCTCAAAATATATAAAACACCATGAACACTGAACAGATTCACTAGCATTGTTACCTAATTATCCTTTGGTGAGGGAAAAAAAGGCCAAATGCTTTAACTTTCACTTAAAATGAAATCATCTAGCTGCTTCTGACCAATAAAGAATATGGGAAATAAAAGTGTTCAAGATCTTACATGAAGATTTACTACTGCTTTGAAAATTTTTGACTAATTAGATCTTTCCAAAATACCAATATCCACCACCCCCCAAATTTAATGACACCCGATCACCTGACTGAAGGCTCAAAAAACCTTGCACATAAATCCACAGTACCCCAAATGATGACAGAAAACCCTAACATGTTCCTTTCACATAGGGAACAAGAACAAGTTGTTTCAGAAACAAATTAACACGGTCTCAAAACATTCTCCAACTCATGCCACACTACCACAGAATAGGACTGGTTTTGAGATTCCTTTTCAATTCTAGGAATAACCATTTTGTTAATTTAAAAACAATTTACAAATTGAGCAGTCTAGGGGTGTTTTTCTCCAAAAATTCCCTAGGCAAATAAATGCTGTAGCTATGGCAACACAAAGTACAGATAACAAGCAAGGTTAAACCAGTAGTCACAGAACACATCTAGAGTGAGCAAGGCCAAAGGGACAAGACAACTCTCCAAATGGATTGAAGCCCTCTGAAGTGCAGCTCCTAGGACAACTTGTCAGGTAGGTCTAAGGCTGTGGGTACAATTCTAATACCCCAAACAGATTCCAAGGGCATAAATGGGTGGCAGGCAGGCTGAAATTTTTTTTTTTTTTTTTACTGGAGAATCAGAGGCAGATGAAAGCTGAGGGGAAAATAAGGCTGTAGAGCTTGGACAACAGGGAGGATTAAGGAGCAAGTTTAGGAAGAGCTTTCACACTAACACATAGATACAATTAGGTGGGAATAGAAGTATAGTCTCTGGCTTCTTTTCTCTGTGATAAGGATAACATAGCCCAAGTGAAACTATATTCCTAAATTTTGTTAGCTGGGATGTTTACCTTATTAAAAGTGAAAGTGTACTCCTTAAACCCAAGTACCTGCAAATTTGCAAATACAGAATTTTTTTTTAGCAAACTAATACTTCAAATGGGAATTTCAGATCATGTGCCTACATGCCACAGTTAAATTTACAGCAGCTCTGTTTATATAAGATAATAGAAAAATCAGAAATAGATTGTAGGTACCTTTCCACAGACATTGAAGTTGAAGGAAACTGCATTTGCAAGTTAAAAATAAGAGACGAAAACCAAAGTAAACCTTCAAAAACCTTTAACTATAAACTTCTATTGTTGTGCTGTCATTTGCTTGAAGTTACATTTATTCTAATTTACTGACATTTCTGTTTAGGCATGCCTACACGTTAAAAACCGGTGATTACTGTTGATATATCTGTGTTAAAACTTCTAGAACTTTCACCAAGTTTTACTATTAAAATCCTTAATACAAAAGGTTCTGTGATCCTTACAAGTAAGGAAAAGCCAACTACTTTCACAGATTTTTTAATTTATGATTTTTGAAATATTAATGGTCAGATGTCCCACTTGCTAAAGAAAAATATAATATGATCTGGTTTCCCAAAGTTGAAATATGGTTAATAAAAATAAAAATTGTATTTACACAAAATATTCTGAATAATTAAAAGGAATATTGAATCCTAGACCTCATAGGGTAAGAGAGAGACTTCACTGTAAATAAGTTCAAATTGAAATTTCGGAAATTTTTGTCCTGTGCCCCGTGCTATTTATTAATTATCATGTTTTAAAAACAACAACTATGTTACAAAGAAGAGGATTTATCATACGCATTTCTTGTCACTCAGGTCAGCTTGGCTTTCTTCTTGCCAGGTCCCTTATGCCCTTTGGCCTTTCTTCTTAAATTCCGCCTGTCCACCACAGGCACTTCTACTTCTATCTCCTCTGAGCTGCTGTCCACAGCTTTCTCTGCAGACTGTGTAAACTGATCCAACTGCTCAGATGATGCTTCAGACTGCTCCTCTGACTGGTTCTTCTGTCCTGCATTCTGTGAAAATGGCACATCCTCAAGTTCGACCTCTATCAAAGAACTCTGAGGAAGAGCAGTAGCATTTTCCTGGGGCTCAGACCCCCCTTCCTCACCATGATCTTCCAATGAAGAAGTTGTGTTTGGTGATAAATTCTCAGAGGCTGGCTCTTCAGAAAATTCAGTTATCACAGAGTTTGGAAAGCCACTATCAGATCGTTCTTCAGCATTGTCCGAACTCCCCAAGTGTGTTTTCTTTCTTGAAACTGGGGACAGTTTCTCTTCAGTGTGCCCCTTTTCATCAGATGGGCCTTGGGCTATCAACATTTCTGAATCAGTTATTTGTGGGGTCTGAAAATGAAGAAACTTGGTCAACAAATAATTTTTTGCAATATAGTTCTAAAATGAGTTATTCCTAGACATTAATATGCAATGACGCCAAACTACAACCTAAAGAATTTATTATTTTTGTTAATCATGGTTACATATTTTGCATACAACCTAGCTTCTTTGAAACTGTTCCATACTAATACAATTCTGACTACATAGGTATAATAAAAGTAACTATTTTCTATTTTTAACATTTATTTGTTTGAGACAAGGTCTCACTCTGTAGCTCAAGCTGGTCCTGAACTCACTGATGTAGCCCATGCTGGCCATGGACACAGAACAATCCACCTGGCTCAGCCTCCCTAGTTCTGGGATTACGGGCTGCATCACCACTTCCAGCCTTATGTGGTGCTGGGGAATCCAATTCAGGGAGTGTTTTAACCACTGTGCCCTTCCTCCAGCCCCTAAAAGTAATTGTTGTTTTGCATCATAGAATACTTAGGAGTCTTCAAAATCATGAATCAGCAACCTGGAGCAGAACTAAGACTCCCTTGAAACATGATACCAAGCTACTTCACTAAATATGACTATGTTTTCATAAGATGATAGGTAAGAAAGATGGAAGGTTTACTTATTGATGTAGGAAAGACACAAAGAAAATAATGTTGTGTAAATATCTTTTCGTTTTAAACATTCAAATGTAACAAAGTTCAGTTTCTTTTAAAATACCCAATCAAGTTATTTTCTCACCAAACTGTCTCTAATTAAACCAAATTAAAATTACTGCACTGGTCACAGACTAAGCAATAAGGACAATATTTTATGAATCATGTTTGTTTTCTTTTTCTACCCATTTCCCCATGTCTACAAAATAAAATTAATTTTGTTATCACAAGGCAGATTTTCTTTCTGGGGGGGGGAGTTGGGTGAGGGTGGGAATAAGTCAGAAAATTTGAATTTATGGAGTATTACTGATTGTATTTTCTTACAATATCAAATATAGAATAAAAGTTAAGACTGTTCTTAACAGTCTTGAAGGACTATTTATTAAGATGGAAGAAATACTAGCATAGTAATAAAATTTACTATAAAAATTCTTATTTCTATCTTACCTTATCCATTGCAACAGCCTCTGGGGATTTTGAAGGTTCTACTACAAGTGGAATGATATTTGTAGCTTCTTCACTGGAATTAAATGACTGTACTTTTAGTTCTTCCTCTACACCTTCACTACTGGAATCTTCCTCTTCGGCTATAAGCGATGTCTTAAGAGTATGATCCATGATCTCCCCATTCATAGGCTCCAATTCTGAATCCTAGATCAGGAGAGAAAAGGCAGGACATGATTACAAACTAACTTGCTTATTTCACAAGATGCGTCCCTCCAAGTCCCTATCTGTCACCTATAAAGACTGACAATGGATTCATAACCAGAGTATTAGAACTAATGTTTAGCCTTCTTAAATAATAGAGAAAAAGGGAAACTAAGGCAGAGTCAGAAACATAATCTCTCAGGACTCTACCTCCCTCTGTTCTGTGGTGATGGGGTATGACTACTGAAGAAATTATATCAATTTGTGGCAATGAGGAACCATGTCTGGATTAGGGTTTGGGAACTACACCTAGATTAGGCAATTGGGAGCCAGCTTGGATTAGTGTGAGGGATTTGCTGGCCATGGAATGAGGAAAGAGCACCCACCTAAATGTGGGATGCCCAACTGGGAACTTGAACTGTGTAAGAGGAAGGAAGAAGAAAAATCAACACAGCTTCTTCCTCTGGGAAAGCGCTTGCTTTCACAGTTGTCTAGGAACACACACCAACTCGCTACATGTTGCATTTCTTCACCATAGATTCGCTCCAATCTTGACTAGTGCTGGTCTGCCCGTTGCCGATCTTCAGTCTCCAGTCTTCACCATTATCTGGACAACCGGGATTGGTGGCAGACTCTCACCAGCTGTTCTGCAGTCCCAGACGGGTGTTCTAGTTTGCAGCTGAGCAGCCACTGGACACTCCAGCTCTCACATGTGCAGGCTGCCATCTTGGACTATCTCTATCCTCAGATTTGTAAGCCTTCTGAATAAATCCTTTTTGTTATAATTTCTGTAAATTCTGTCTTTTGAAGAACCCCAACTAATACATGGGGTTAGCTTGGGATGCTCTGCAGCCACACAGTAGAAGTCTGAGGATCAGTGAAAAAAACCTCCCTCCTCTTCGCTTTTTCGTCTTGAAGGACAATCACGGGAAGAACCTTTCTAGCAAAAGGCACCAGAGGAAGTCTACACTAGATGCTGGCTCTTTAAAGAATACCAGCTGTTCAGTACCTAGAATCTTTAGGGACTGTGGCAAATTGCCATTGACTCTGCCAGAGGGGGCAAATCTAAAAGTCTCAGGGGAAGGTGGGTCTGGCTGCTGCTTCCTGGTGGGTGAAGAGTGCCCTTGTCTCAGGCAGCTCACTGTCAGCCATCCAGGTGATTTTTATACAACCCGGCTCCTTGTATTATATTGTACTTTTCCAGCAATGTATGACAAGGAAAGTTAGAACTCAGTTTACTGCCATTTATTTTATTTAATAAATGACATACTTTTTCACCATCTTGCTTCTCCAGGTGGGACTGAGTTTCCAGTGTAGGCTGGGCATCTCTATCACTGTTTTCTTCCTCAAATTCAGTCACTCTCTGCTCAGGTTCTTCTTCCAGGAATTCTTCTGAGCTCTCTGATGTGCGCAGAGTAGACTCCAATCTAGGAAATAAAAGAAAACCAATCTTCACTTGTTCTACTAAGTATCACTGTAAAAATCAGGCCTCCTTTCTTAAGGTAACATCTTGAGAATTTGGGTGGAGGTTCTAACAGGAGACTTGTATACCCCTGATCACAGAATAGTCCTCCTCTAGCAGTGAAAGTCATCCTCTTCAACCAAAAGTGCAGCTTCAGAAGGAATGCACATGGAGCACTGAGGGAGAAAGGGGACACCTGCCTAGTCATCCAGATCAGCGAATCAACCCTGGTGATCAATGGGGTGACAGATGTCGCAGCCAGATCGCCCTCACATTCTCTTAAGGTAACATCTTCAGCAAGTTAAGTGTCTTTCAGTTAGTAACTTTGGATTTTCCAGGTTCAAAACCAATCTCTTCACCCTCTTAGAAATGTATCCTCCTTCCCATCTTGCTGCTCACGTCAGTTAACATCATACCATCTCCTCAACCATGTAAATGAGACCCATATTTCGTTCTAGCCATATCTTACTGGATTTTCTTTTATTGGAATAAACATATGTTCCAGTTTATAGCTTTTGTCCACCAATCACGGATTTGGCCATAATTGATGTTTTTTATTTTTTTTTTTCTTGGTGGCACTAGGGATCCAACCTAGGGACGCATGTTAGGCATGTGTTCTACCACAGAACTATATCCCCAATCCTGGCATAATTAATAATGCCCCTTTCATTCTTAAAAACATGAACATGGAAAATAAGTTACAATGGTTTAGTTTTAACTCCAAAATGCCTTTCAAACACATCCCTTGCTTCCTGTTCCCATTTTCACAGCTCTGCTTCAGGTCCTATTTTTCCCTGGACCACCATAACTTCTTTACAATTTGTCTCTGGATACACAACACATTCTTCATCAAAGCTTTCAGAGCTGTCTTTCTAACACACGTAACAGTACTTGTAATAGAGAAGCTCAGAAGTTTCTAAAGTTCTTTATAAGCTCAGTGAATGAGCACACCTCCTATTCTGACCTAACCTGATCAGACCCCTGTATTTTTATTTCCTACTATGCAGATGGCACCACTTATCTTACATATCAGTTATCCTAACTGATATCGTGCCTTTGCTTTATGCTTTTGTTCATATTCTTTTATTCTGTTAAATTTTTATTTATTTAATTATTTTAAGACAAAGTACTGGCTTTTGTAGTCCAGGCTGGACCTGAGCTCACTATGTAGCCCAGGCCGGCCTTGAACCCATGGCAATCCTCTTGCCTCAGTCTTCCCAAGTGCTGGGATTACAGCTATGAGCCACCACACCCAGTTAGTTTTTATGTGGTGTTGGGGGATAGAATCCAGCCTTATACTTGCTTGGCAAATGCTATAACTACTGACCTATACCCACAACCTCCTACTTCTTTAGATCTGTATTAATGTAGTACCCACAAGATTTGTCACTATTTTACAATTACATTTTAGTTAATTACATTTAAATGAAATAAAAAAAATCCAGTTCTTCAGTTGCATTAGCCACACTTAAAGACCTCAATAGGTATACTAGCTAGCAAGTATCATCACTGAGTGATGCATATACAAAATAAGTCCATCGTCTCAGAAAGTTCTACTGGATAACCCTGGTCTATATTAGGGATCAGCAACTTCTCCTATAGATTTTGTAGGCCACCTGGCCTCTGTGCCAAATAGGCAACTCTGCCGTTATAAAGCAGATATCAAGCAGAACAACAGATGCATATACCTAAATAGCATGGATACCTTACAATAAATATTTTATTTACACAAGCAGGTGGCATAGGTGGAGTTGTAGCTCAGGATAAAGCCCTTGCCTAACATATGCAAGGCCCTGAGATTGAGCCCCAGCACTGCAAAACTCAAAACAAACAAAAAACAAGTGGCCAGATTTAACCTGTAGGTCACAGTACAACCTCAGTCTTCTCTCCTACCTCTGCTTGCTAACTATTTGCTAATCTTTAAAGCTCTAGTCCAAAATTCCAAATTCATTCATTCCCTCCATTAGACACTCTCCCTCTATCCTCTGTATTCCAGAGTCTGTATTTCTACTCCGGTTCTATTAATAGCCAGTCCATCTTCCAGTGCTCTTAGCTGTGCACATGTGTGACTTTGCTATGAGGCAGTCACATCCTCAAGGAAGAGAGGAGGCTTTGTTCTTCCCAGTGTAAGAAAGAATTCAGGCATTCAGTCTTAAAGTCATTGTTCTGTTTATGAAAGCAAACAAAAATTCTGGGACACTCAATTTAAACTCACTGTTTTTTTCCTCTAAAAGCAGTATTACATAAAAATACTCCTCAGTGAGAAAACTACGTAGTGATGTCTCACAAATCACTAGATTTAAATATCTACAACATCTGTCTACAGCACTATAAGTTTTCACTGAAGAATTTAAGTAATTATTCAGATTTAAAATTATTTATAAAATGGAATCAGCACAGAATTCTCTACCTGCACAAACTAATTTGTCAGCAAAAATGGCAAAGCTATAAATTCAGTAAATGATGACTCAAATGGTCAGCAGAACTACTGTGGCAAAGCCTAACGTTATTATAAAATTTTAAATCTTGTTTAAAGACTCAAGGAAAAAGAGAAGATAAATTTATATGTAAGTGTTCTCCTGAATCAACTATTAAGTTACTGGAAGAACTGTCACTACTTATGACTTTTACTAGTTAATAAATTATATCCAATAGCTTGATAAAATGAACCAATTCATAAAGTAAAAATGAGAGTTTTTAAAAATTGACTTTTGTTTGCATTGCTAAAAACTATACCATCAAATCTGAAGTTTGTGATAATCACTCATTTGGGGTAACAGAATGACTGAAATATTCTGAATTCTCCTCCAGGAAAGCTTTAGTAGTGAGGGGCTGGGTACATAGGTCGAAGGTTAAAGTACTTGCCAAATAAGCATGAGGCCCTAGGTTTGATTCCCCAACACCACATAAATTGAGCATGGTGTCACACGCATGTAATCCCAATACTCAGGAGGCTGAGGCAGGACTGCTGTGTGTTCAAGTGTTCAAGGCCAGCCTAGGCTACATAGTGAGTTCAGGACAAGCCTGGACTACACAGCAAGATTCTGTCTCAAAAAAAAAAAAAAAAAAAAAAAAAAAAAAAAAAAAAAAAAAAAAAAAAAAAAAAAAAAAAAAAAAAAAAAAAAAAAAAAAAAAAAAAAAAAAAAAAAAAAAAAAAAAAAAAAAAAAAAAAAAAAAAAAAAAAAAAAAAAAAAAAAAAAAAAAAAAAAAAAAAGACGCAATAGTGAGTTTATTCTACTATCTATGAAATTATTCCTTTCTAACGGTCTCAAGGTAACACCACCAGAAAACACACTGAGTCATCTTGTAGATTCAAATACAAACTCCTACACTAAAGACATTTGCTACACAAAGCATGAAACAACCTCTACCTAAATACTAACTGTTAAGAGCATCAAAAATAAAAATAAAAGAAACAATCAGAGTAAAACAATTATTTACTTGTTTATGGAGGCTGCAGGTAATGCCTGGGCAGTTTTCTCATCTTCACCTTGGGAACTACTAAACTCAGAATCCAGAAGGCGCTTTCCAATCTTTGGCCGCTTTAGGTGACTGCTTCGAGTACGAGTGGAAACAGGTGTTTTTTCATGACCTGAGGAAAAATAGTAAGAAAACTGGACTTACTGATTATGTAATGAAAGATGATCTAGTAAAAAAAAAAAAAAAAAAAACCCAGAAATACAGAACTCTGCTAGCTTCTACACGTCCCCACCACTAGACCCACCACTAGAAGATTTGCCTTTCCCTCATTGTATCAAGGTAAGAAGAATCAGAATGTATTTTATAATTTTGTAAACTATAAAATAACTTTGTCAATATTCATTCCTCACAAATTCATATAATCCTTAAGCTTTTACGTTTTGACTTGAAGTCTATTCTTATTTTTTTGGGCGATAATTTAGTAGACATCGCCGTCCTATTTCACAGGTAAGGAAATCAGGAAGAGACAAACACCACAGTGCCTCAGTGTTCACATGGACAGCAACATCACAGACAGCGGTTGCGTTATATGCCTGATCTAGATTTCAGAGTAGTACAAGTACTTATTTTAGTTCTCTTATAAGTGCACACACTCTCATCTTAAATATCATGTACTGATAATCAGGAGAATTTCTTACCTTCAGAAGTGCTTGCAAAGGCATCTTTCAGAGAATCGATCTACAGTAAAGATACACATTAAACCCAATGTTTTAAACTATTTTCTATGAATGTACTTTGTTGCAAAAAATGTAAACTGTCAAAGAGCACTTTTTAGTAAAATTTACTTAAAGATGAAAAGATTATAGTACAGCCTCCGTTTGGCATGAGACTAAGAATCTGAACACTTAACACATTAGAGATTTACAGTGAAGTTTCTAGGACTCCTGTTTGCCTCACTTGTTTATCTATTCTCTTTACTTTGATATTAATTCTGAGCCCCATCTAATTATAAATGCGACCTATTCCACAAGATACCTGTCTCTCCCCCAATATTATTTCCTATCTGGTTAATGACCAAAGCACCTCAGTCAGTTATCCTCATAGGAACTGATAAGGCAGTGATGATTATTCCTGTCACTCACTTGGAGTCTGTCAACTTTAACTGAAGAATTCTCAGAGCCTCCCAGCCCTCTGCATCACCACTGCTTTAGCCCAGGTTTCTATTATCTTGAACATGAGCATTCCAATACACTCCTCATTAGCATCCCATACATGCGGATGACAGAATTATGCTTCCAAATTATAAACTGCATCACACTTTTCTCTAAAAACTTAATAGTTGGGGCTGGAGGAACGGCTTTGGAGTTAAAGCTCTTGCCAAGTCAAGAGCTAGGTTCCCAAGTTCAATTTCCCAGCACCACATTAACCAGGTGTGGACGCGCACACCTGTAATCCCAGCACTAGGGAGGCTGAGGCAGGAGGATTGCCGTGAGTCCAAGGCCAGCCTGGGCTCCATAGTGAGTTCAGGACCAGCCTGGGCTACAAAATAAGAACTTGTCTCAAAACAAACAAACAAACAAAAAATTACTGGTTCATCACTGCACAGAACACAAATTCAAAAGCTCTTCAAAAACAAACACTTCACTCACATTAAACAGGATATTTTCTTCCACCTGTTTTTTTTTTTTTTTCTTTTGTTTTGTTTGTTTATGGTACTGGGGATTGAGCCCAAGGCCTTCACATGGAGCTAGCATTTTTACTTTTGATTCTGAGACAGGTTCTTCCTAAGTCACCCCGGCTGGGCTTGTACTTGCTATACTCCTACCTCACCTCCCAGAGTGCTGTAATTACAGGCCTATGCCACCAGACAGGGCTCTGTTTCTCTTTACATATTATCATCTGAAATGTCCTAAAAATCCTTGTCACACAAGCTCCACCTACCCTTTAGGAGGCTTTCTCTGCTCTGTGCCTCCAGTCATTTGCTACATTAAGACAATCATTTGTTTACTTGTTTCCAATAATGCAACAACTGACCACCTAGTCTCCCACGACTAAGAACTCTATCTCTGTGTGTGCAATCTTTTCTAGTGCCTGCTCCATTATAACTGACCATACATTCAGTCATCTACCACACAATGACTAAAACCTTACATTATGACAGGCTCACAGAGTTCAGAGATCTTTTAAACCATGGTTGATGAGAATTAATCCTAGATTTCAAATTTCCTAGCATAGAGAGAATCTGAATATCACAGAACAAAGAAATGACAAATGTTTGAGATGGATCTCTCACTAATTCTGATCCTATGCTACACATTGTATGCGTGGATTAAAATACCACATTGTATTCCATAAATATGTATTATTTTGTATTAATTTAAGCTTTAAGGTTTATTAATAAAATGCAAATAACTTAACAGTGTGAAAAAATTATTTTGAGAAAGCTTATAATTCAACTAGAAGAAATGACTAAATAGAAGTAAAGGAAAAAGGTTGGAGAAATGGCACAGTGGTTAAAGTGCTTGCCTTGCAAGCACAGACCTTGAGTTCAACTCCCCAGGACCACACAAAGCCAGGCATGTTGGCACACGCCTATAATCCCAGCGCTCATCAAGAGGCTGAGGCAGGCAGATTGTTCTGAGCCTAAGGCCAGCCTGGGCTACACTAGTGAGTTCAGGATGGGTCAGGGCTAGACAGCAAGACCCTGCCTCAAAAAAAAAAAAAAAAAGAAAGAAAGAAAAAAGAAAAAGAAAAAGAAAAAGAAGGGCCTGGAGGAATGGCTCAGTGGTTAAAGTGCTTGCCTAGCAAATGCTAAGTCAAACGCTGAGTACCCGAGTTTGATTCCCCAGCACCATATAAGCTGGACGTGGTGGGGCATGCCTGTAATCCCAGCACTTGGAAAGCTGAGACAGGAGGACTGCTGTGAGTCCAAGGCCAGCCTGGACTCCATAATGAATGAGTTCAGGACCAGCCTGGGCTGCAGAGTGAGACCCTGTCTCAAAAAAAGAGAAGAAGTACAGCTTCTTCCACCACTTTCAGCTTTGTTTGGTCCCTGGGGAAATGAACTCAGCCTGTGCTTTCAAGGGAAGCACTTTAACCCTGTGCCATTTCTCCAGACCTATAAGAGAAATATATGTGGGGACTACCAGTCAAGATGGCAGCCAAGTAACAGAGCTGCACAATATCTCCCCATAGAGCCGCTTAAAAAGTTGAAAATATAGTATAAAAAAAAATCCCAAGTTTAACATAGCTAGAACAGGAGGGAGCACCTCAACAATTGAAAGGAGGCCATGGGAAGTCAGAAACCCCCAAAACACATTGAAAATGGAGTAAACAGCAGCCCAGGAAGCCGACCCATGCCTACTGCCAACAGCTGTGAGCCGCCAGCATTCACAGATGGAGGAAAGCCCAGAGGAAATCCCATCTGGAACCTCTGACCTAGGTAAGTGTGGATGCAGGAGAAGTGGAAATTGACAGCAGCTGGTAGCCCCAGCCTCCAAAAAAAAAAAAACAAAAACAAAAACAAAAACAAAAAAACAAAACAAAACAAAACAAAAAAACCCAAGCCCGTGGGTAGTGCACACTACAAACACACTGTGAACTTCCCCTAGAAAAGGCCTCCACCAGAGCCCAGATCAGAAGCAGGGCTCAGCAGCCCTAACAGGCATTGACATAGCAGGAACCATTTAAAAAAGAAAAAAAGGGCCTGAGCCTGAACTACTTAGAGTAAAATAAAGCTCAGAAGAGCACATAAGGGCTTTTGGGATCACTCTTAAACAGTACCTAGGAAGAAACTGGCGCAAGAGACAGTTGTGGAGGGTAGAGAAAGGCCACCGAGCCCCAGAATGGTTGTGGTATAATGGGATCACCTCCGAGGGTGGAGAACCCACCATCACGGAAGGGAAGCCAGGACAGGGGAGAGAGCTTTGCTATAGGGGCTGAGGGTGATCATGACACCTCAGAGGTCAAAGGACTATTAGGTCCTCCCTCACTGCCTACTTCCAGCACAGAACTCAGGGGGAATTTTGGCTCCCACCACACACCCTCATATCTGCTCAAAGAAACACTCTCGGCTAGGCCTTTAAAGTGAAGTCCCTCAACAAAAGAAACATGAGAAGAAAACAAGGTGATAGGACACACACAGAAATGCCAGAAATTAATATCATGGGCCCTGAAATACTGTAACTTATAGGGAAGGAAGTCAAAACTAAATGAGTCAAGCATTCAGTTCAAATAAGATATCCTCAAAGAAATGCAAGCAATGATCAGTGGGCTTAAAGAGGAACTTATTAAACAACAGTGGTCCTCCTGGATTAAGTTCATCAAGCATATAGAGGCCACGAACAGAAAGTTGGCTGAGGTCAATAAGGAAATGCAAGATATGAAGAAATATTTTAAGAGAGAACTGGAAATTCTGAAATCTAGCTGAATTTGGGGTATGAAAAATACATATGAAAGCAGGGAAAATTGACTCGAACATTTTAAGGACTGAATTTCAGACCCTGAAGACAAGGCTGAGGTAACAAATGCCATAAATTGGGCACAACTCCAAAATTAGAAATAAGCAAAAGTAGGTGGATACAATAGTTGATGGATAATTCAAAGAGAACCAATCTCAGAATTATGGGTGTGAGAGAAAGAGCAGAAGACAGCACTGAAGGTAAAAAGAATTTATTCACTGAAATCATACAAGAAAATTTCCCAAATCTGGGAAAAGAAATTAATTTTCAGGTCAAAAGGCTTATAGAACATCAGATAATCTCAACCAGTAATGAGACACATCATAATCAAAACCTCAGAAATACAACGTAAGGAGAGACTATTAAAAGCAGCAAGAAGAAAACAGGCATTATTCTATTAAAGCAAACCCATTCAAATTACTGCAGATTTCTCAATGAAAACTTTAAAGGCCAGGAGAACCTGGAGCAAAATTTTTTAAGCTTCAAACAACAGCAAGTGTCAACCCAGGTTGTTGTATCCAGAAAAATTATCCCTGAAAAATGAAGAAGTAAACATTTTTCATAATCTAGAATGCCTAAAGAAATCTGGGACCACTAGCCCAGCATTGCAGAAAATACTTGAAGGAATTTTTCAGAGAGACAGAGACACATGCAGCACCAAAGAACTTGGAAGAAAGGAAACATCTAATGAGAAAATGTAACAAAAGAAATAGATTGGTTTTTGAATCATTTGATTGGTATTTTACTAAAATCGTACTAGCTTTCTCATAGAAATTACTAAGTATAGCCTTATATCTACTGCTCATGTATAATTTACTCTTATGATCTAGACCTAAGTTTATTTAATGTAGCAATTCACTTATTCAGTCTTTTATATAAGTTTATACTAAGAAAACTGATAGATGTAATGATTACCTAAATGTCTTTCAAATGTACCTTTCAGTATGCAGCTAAGGAATTTGAATTTAACTTCTCTTTTTTTCCTCACATTTTCTAGCCTTATGAATTTCATTGTTATAGTTCTTTTTTTAAATCTGAACTGGTGGGTGAGGTCATGTTAGAGAATCTCAGCAAAGATATAGCAAGATACAAAAAAAAAAAAAAAAAATGAAGAAGAACTTTCAACAAATCATCCAACTAAAGGGCTCTGCTGGACCCAGAGAAGAGGCATCAGGATATGGCCACTGCAGCCCATCCTAGGGGTGGGGAGCTGGGCTAAAGAGGGATGATTTGAGTGGTGAAGTGAGTCAGATGCATAAGAGTAATATGTTAAATATTGCCCAGAAGATAGGCATTCTACAGAACCACATGGGTGTGACAGTGGGAGTTAATAGGGAGGAGGAGGGTCTGGGAGGGCCAAAAATGGGAAGGGAATGTAAAGTTGATGTGATATACATGTGCATAAAACACTCAGGTTCATTGTAAGCATTATATATTGCATATATATTGATAGAAATGGGGAAAAATTAAAAAAGAAATATATGTAATGTTTTATGTACATAAATAGAAAAAGCACATAGCCATCTAAACAACTCATGTAGGGGTGGAAGAATGGCACAGCATTTAAAGCACTTGCCTTGTAAACACAAGGCTTTGAGTTCAATTCCCCAGGACCACATAAAGTTGGACATGGTGGCGCAGGCCTGTAATCCCAGGACTGAGGCAGGCAGACTGTTCTGAGTCCAAGGCCAACCTAAGCTACACCAGTGAGTTCAGGACCAGCCTGGGCTACAAAACAAGACCCTGCCTCAAAAAAAAAAAAAAAAAAAAAAAAAAAAAAAAAAAAAAAAAAAAAAAAAAAAAAAAAAAA